>JAVQJD010075512.1:0-25096 GCA_036023655.1 Nannoperca australis
AGTAAACTGATTGCCATGTGTAAAATCAGTGGAATGCCCCATGAAACATAAAGAAGTTTTGACTCACAGAAAGGAAGCAGATACCCAAACATCCTTGTGTTTAAGTGGACTGTTACTGATAAAATAAGATGCCAAATGAATCTGTGTGAGTGTTCACTCTGCTCATTTGTGAATTCCATGGATCTTTGTTCCTGACTGATTGCCCTGTGTTAATGAACTCTGCTCATCTAAGTTGTGCTCTACCTGTGTACTTGTGTTTTGTGCTTCAGATCCAACCTTGACATATCCTTCCCTTCTCTCTTGCTAGATTTTTATCTAACTGAGGCAAAAATGACAAGAACATTCACACTAACTAGCCCAATCTGTGCCAAGCAGCATTAACCAGGCCCTGCCCTACACACACCACACACAACAATTCCCCACAGACATGCTACCACATGCGCTCCTGCCATCTAGGGGAATGTAACTCCCTCCTCTCGCCCTCACTCCATCACCCACCACAAGGATTAGCCACCTACCCCCACCTCTCTGCACACTACCCTTCCCTCTTGCCCTATTATCATATTTGATCCACAACTACTACCTCCCCCCTTTACGTATTCACCCTCCCACATGCACCACCAGCAAGGCATGCCCCCTTTTCTTTGGCCACTCTCAGTGAGAAGAAGAGGAGGATGAAGAGGCAGGGGCTTTCATGGCGAACAATCTGCCAGGGAGATGAAGAATGAGCGGGCACTCAATTAAGGGCTGCCCATTGAGCCTGCGGAGTGAGCCTGAATGTGGGCCCCTCCAAAGGAATGGAGTCCCATGAATAGATTGTGGGCCTTCATGAAATATTAAAGAGCGGACGGATTTCCCACAATATTTGTACACCTCCCTTTGTGGGGATTTCTCCCTCCATTGAGCCTGAAACTGTTAACACATCCGCTCTGAAGCACGGCCCGCAGACTGTGCTAAAGAGCCCCGTGGTCCAAGCATCAAACGCTCCCCACCCTCACCTCTCTCTTTCTCCCTGTTGCCCGGTCTGTCTCTCTCTCTTTGTCTTTCTCTCCCTATCTATCCATCCTTTGCTTTCTTCTCTCTGTCCTTTTGCCCATGAGCTATTCATGGAGGGGATTACAGCAGTTTTAATGACCACCTGTCCTTGCTCCAGCACTGTATTGTGCCATGCCAGGCCAAGCAGCAAGCAGCTTCATGGTATTAAAGGGTCATATTGCTAACTGGTGACCCTTGTCTCCACCAACAGAAGCCTAGACAGCCAAAGCCACAATCGCTCGAATCATTAATCACCTCAAACCTAACCTCAGCTTTAAGATGCAGAATGATGAACAAAAGTGGCTTTAGCTTGCCTTAATCAACATGCGTATTTGCATTGAACACTGCTTTATTATACTGAAGAGCGACGCAGCAAAAGTTAACAAGTGCTTCCTCAAAGTGTACTCATCTTGTCACCTTTTGCTTTTTTGTCTCTGCTTTTTACTCTTTCTCTATATATCCATCTCCCTATCTCCTTCTCTCTCTCTCTTTCTATCTCTCTCTCTCTCTCTCTCTCTCTCTCTCTCTCTGTGTGTGTCTCACACACCTACCCACCCACACACACAAACACACACACACACACACACACACAGACACACACACACACACACACACACACACATACTGGGATCTGGCTGACTGGAGCTGTATGGAGAGCAAGGGCTATGTGGTTAAGTAGGTGGTTAAAGCTTAAATTAGCATCAGAATGGCCACATATTCCGACCATGAGTCAACATTAGTTCATGTCAGAATTGAGGGGTTGAGGACGGGACACAAGCTAAGACTCTCTCTGCAATCGACAAGTGTATTTGGTTCATAGATCGATTCTTTCATGGGGTCTAGACGATGATTGTATAAAGTGTGTAAAGTGTAAATAAGAAAGTTAGAGGAGCTCAGTTTACAGGTCGGTCCTATGGGTATTCAGCAGTTGTGTCAGTGATGTTGACATGAAAGCCATCTACTCTTTTGAGCCAACATGGCTCAAGAAGTTCATATTTAACTTCTTGAACACAAATACTACCAATAATTTCCTTACATTTTCACATATCTAATACTGCACTGTATTCCTCTGCACCTGCTTGTTCCTGTGCCTGATTGAGGCCATGTTAAAGGTGCATTGAGCAAAATATTGAAATTATACTCATAATCAATTGTAGTCTAGTATATTATGATTCTAATTCTGAATATGCTTATGCAGACTTGTGACTTGGCTAGAGACTTGCTTTCTCAAGACTTAAAAACTCTAAAAGCTCTTTTCTTCTACATTTTCCTGAGAATGACATATTTGGTATCTTTGGAAACCTTTGGATCTTGGGATCAGAATTAAAAATAAACTTCTATAGGTTTGACAATTCTACACACAACACACACAACAATTGTAGGCATGGACCGCTGCTGGGTAGGTGGGGCTGAAGAAACTCAAATGATACTGTGCTATCAACATTATACCATGCTACTGAATAATAGTGATAGTCTTTGTGCAGCCAATTCTCAGAGGTAAACTTTAAGTCAAATAAATAGTCTCTATGTAAACTGTTGACAGTGGTCTGTGGACAGTAACAGGAAAGAGATGTTGCTGTTGATTTTTTAAATATAAATTCTAGCACCCTGAACAAAATTCCATTCACCTCTATAGGCGGCTTCAGTTTCAGGGTCCTGGTATTGTCACACTGCCATGGCTTACTGGGATTGAATAGAACACAGCCATAGTTAATGTTTCTACACCTGTCAAAATGTCTGCTGCGGAAAGGGGCTTGTTGTACACGTTTAACTGAAAAAATTTATAATATTAAAGTAACTGAAAGCAATGAGTTGAAATGTCTGCTGTAAAAAAGACATTTTGTACTATGGAGGTGGAAGAAAACTCAAAGACAGAAATCTCAGAACTAACAGCATCTGCATGGCATGATATCACTAGAAGTAAGTGAGAAAATTTGTTTTTTCTTTTCATAATTTGAGTAAGATGACCTCATAAGCCTGCCAATTTTCGGCTTGTCTACACCAATCAAGAAGTTTATCATTGTGGGTGAAGAGAATCAGTAGAGAGCATGTGGTTGCATGAAGCTCTGCTGCCCACTCCAGCAGAACCCCAGCTGTGGAGCATATTGGAGAGCAGGCCTCTTGGTCTGGCCTCCATATGCTCGGGTCTTGGGTCCAGGCTGTCAGCATAGCTCCAGCACACGGAGGGCAGTTGGGGGGCACATGAGGAGGGGGGTTCTGGGGTGGTCAGGGGGGCAGCCGCTCCACCAGCATTGTACCAGGAGGACAAGAGCTGAGCAGGACCCAGCAGGAGAGTGGGGGGCCTTTTCTAAAGAGCGATCAACTGGAGCTCCTTTTCTCACACCCCACTCACTCTACCCAGCTCTGTATCTCCTCCTCGCCCTCCCTCTTTCCTCTACCCTCCCCTCCTTTCCATGGCAGATTGATACACTGACTGAAATGTGATTTTCTTGTGTCTGTCCTATGAAACTGCATTCTCCCCCTCGCTTCCCCTTCCCACCCACTCATTCCACTAACCTATTCTCCACTGGAATTAAATCAAACCATGCCGCTTTGTTTTTCAATCATCTTGTCCACATCAAAGTCACTCATAAGAGGATGGTAAAAAGAAGGAAGGGGCCAGGGACGAGACAAATCTCTTTGGCTTTTCCCTCACACAATGCTTCTCATTTGAATTTCCCCATATATTGCTGATCACCATTCTGAATGGTGCCCCTGATGAAGTGTTGTTTTTGTGGTTCCTCACATGAATTCCAAAGACCCCAGGGATACATTTTTCCCTTTTTGTCTTTGACTTCAAAGTTATCTGGAACGAGACGTGTCGGAATGACGAAATTAAAGGGGTCACTAGGTCCAACGCTGGATGTTGTTTACCAACCTTCTCACCAAGTTGAGGAGCATTAAAACTATGGAGACACCACGGGGCATAACACAAAACATTTCTCAAGCACTGTTTTTTTGTTTTTTAGTGATGATTCCTTGTAACGGACAAAACATTCTTGCTACTTTAGCCTGGGTTAAAAAAAGGCTCCTTTGTTTTGATGATTTTTAAATTTATGGGTTACAACCCACGGAGTATCAATACATAAAGGATCATCCAACCTACATCCGTAGTCCTTGTTTTTCATGCCTGGGGGCTATGGTATGGGGTTAAGAAGGCAATAACTTCTGCTTTTTCTGCATGAAAGTATGTTGAAAAACATGAAAATATGCCCTATGTACAGTAGGCCTATTGTGCTGCATTCAAACCCGTCATAAGAAAATGCATAATGAGGAGCATTATTGTTAGACTCCTTAATGTTTTAGTTTGCTGTTAATAATCTGTCTTGATTTACTTATGGAGATAGTGTGCACTGTGGTTGGGAAGAAACTTTATGCATTACTCCATTTGCCATTTTACACTATATTTCAAATATATGAAACACATGGTAGTGTCTAAACATCCTCTACAAAAAGCAAGGGGATTCATTCTGCAGCCTTGAAGAGCATCAGTCTGCTGCCCTCTGCTGCGAGAATTTAGAAGCACAAT
The DNA here is from genome assembly GCA_036023655.1 of Nannoperca australis. Taxonomy (NCBI): domain Eukaryota; kingdom Metazoa; phylum Chordata; class Actinopteri; order Centrarchiformes; family Percichthyidae; genus Nannoperca; species Nannoperca australis. The sequence goes on from JAVQJD010075512.1 coordinate 4,565, forward strand.
TGAATTAAATTTGTCTACCTTGTATTATCACAGAAACTATTTCAATACATTTTTATTGCATAAAGTTAATGTATTTTTGCATGTGATTTTGCAGTGAAACATGAGAACATATTTGACATCGAGATGTATAACAAATGTAATATAATATCTCATCTACTCATCTCACTATATATTGCTGACAGCTACTAAACGAGCACCAAGTCAATTTGATTAGAGATGGTACTGCACAGTGCTAAGGTGCATCACTTATTGTGATAATGAGATACTGTGGGTGTACTGTGTTTTTTTACATGAATTGCTCTTATACAGTATAGTTCTTATTTTTATTTCTAGTTTTTCTGTTCTGTTCTATTATTTTATTTTACTTATTTATTTTTTCTTTGTCTCTGTCTGTAGTTACTTCTCTTTATGAAGACAACAACACCCAAATGTTCCCTCTGGGGATCAGTATAGGCTGTTGTCTTGTTGAAGTTGAAATTACATTTTTAGGATGCATATTTATAGTATTTATTGATCTTAACTGCATGTATCACTCATCAAATAGTAAGTAATGACTGTAGGATTGTGGCTTTACTCCACTTCAATATTTCATACATGATACAGAAATCCACCCAAACTGAATTATAGTTGTGCTTTCTATTCCCCTCCACAAGATGGCGTAGGGGAACCACAAATGGACAATTTCTGAATGCTGACTGTAAATAAATGTCAATACCAAAGGTTTTCAAAACAACGAATGTCAATAGTGTGGACATCTAACCCCAACTGAGTACAGAAATTGCTATATATAGTATATCCATTTTTTTGCAAAAACATTGTGAAACTAGTGTAAGAAAAAACATGTATCACATGTCCTATATGGTTGTCACATGTCTTGAAACTTGAAAATGTCAGTGTGTGTACAACCTCTCCTTTTTCTTTGAATACTAGATGTTTTACCCAGTGGGGAACTAGACCTGATAACTTTTAACAAAAGTAATCTGCAATCTATTTTTAATACTTCAATAAAAATATCTAAGTGCGAGAAGTAGCTCAAAAGATGACTATGCAAAGTAAAAAATAAAAACAATTCTCATGTGGGAACATGCATGGTGATTATTCAGGCAAGGCTGGTATTTGGCAGTGTCCTTATCATATAAATGTGATCTGACCGTAGTCACGTAAGTCATGCCAATAATACAAGTAATTCATCAGTGAGATGTCACAATCCTCATCGCTTTCTGAGATCAACTTAGTAGCAAAGCCGTGGCACAACAGCTTCAAAGAAAGGGCACACATGTGGCAACAGGTTGATTTGGAGTGAGGAAACAAGTCAAACAGGAAACTTGTCATCCGTTTGATTCTGTTCAATAATTTTTAAATTAGGTGTTGAAAAATCACTTTAGATGTAAGCGTCAGCAAAGTGCGAATTGAAAAACACTGCATGATGAAGCACATCTGTGTCATTATGAGGCTATTAAATGACACTGAGGGTTTTACCTCCATGTGGACGATTATCATTCAAGAAACAAAGAAGCTGTCAGCATGGAGTCTGTCACTGAGGAATCCTTGCTGACTTCATCTTGGCAGACACACATATTTTGGTAATTGACAGTACAGTGCAACAATGTTGTTTTTACCTTTAACCTGAGACTGAGACATTTAGTTTTCACCAAGGCAAGTATAAGTCCATTATTTATAATGTGGCTAATATAAAAGACCTATTCAAAGAAAATCTTACGATCAAGCGATCAAAAATAAGACAGTGGATATGTTTGGAGTCATTCATGAGATTGAAAAACCAAATACAGTAACAATTAACATCTTGTTGGTTCAGTTCAGTTTGAGCAGCCAATGCCAACAACAGGGACGTGGTTGTTGTGGTAAGGAGTGGTTTACTGGAGATACGGGCTGCAGGGCCAGACTGACACAGGCCTGGCTGACAGGCCATCATGTAAAAACCAGAGAAGTCAAGTATCTCATCACCTGAGAGAGAGGCGCACCTAGCACAGGAATTCAGCCAACAAGCAGTGACAGAGTGAAATAAATGATCACATGTATTGCCTGTGATCAGTCCATACATGCACCCATTGTCTGAACTGAGTATAATCTGTGAATCGTAGCAAACAACATTTGTCCCTCAAAACTTTTTTAGTCAGCCCTTCTTGTTTGTACTCTGATGTTGACTTTCTGTCTGTCTGAGTGCCCATCAGATCAAGTGTGTTGTTTGTCTGTCACTAACAGAGGGAGGTCAGGTTTCTTGTAATCCATGGATTAAGGAAGTCTGGGAGTGGTGCCTAAAATGACTACTGTAAATCAAGGAGTCGGCTGTGGTCTGCCACATGCACTTGTGTTTCGACAGAAGCCACAACACATACTGCCGTTTCCTTTTATCATTGATCGCAGCTTTGCAGGTGCCCGGGTGAGTTAGGCTTCCTACCTGTTCGCCCTACTGCAGTCAAACTTTGCGTGTTTATTTTCTGAGCATAGATTTTCTTCAGTTCCTGATGAAGATTTTTAAAATCTCCGGAAGAACCTGAACAAAACAAAATAAAATGTTAAATGTTTGTCAGGTGAAAGTATAATCCATTACTTTTACATGACACTGATGATTAGTAACATGTTACAGCAATGCCATAGTAGCTAGTAACATATCACTTTTAAAATATCGGTAAAATTGATGAAACTCATTGATGAAACTCTTAACAGTGAAAACTACCTCATAACCCCATTTGTTTTCATCTTCACAATGACACCACTAATAACCTGCCAACATTGAAGAGTATAATTTACCCTATATTTGAATTATTTGTCTTTTTGAGAGAATTGGAAGTAATAGGCCTTTTTATAGACCTTAATATAAGCTAAAAGCAAACAAGAGACAACTTCATTGTTTTGGCACAAAACTGATTTGTAAGTTTGTCATGAGTAATAAACAACATCATTTTTTTTTTTTGCAATGAGCCACCACGACGATAATCCATCCAGTGATCTGTGCAGTGAGATTCTTACGAAGCCAGAGGAGAAAGCATTTTAAAGCTAGGAGCGGAGACAATGTCTGCAGCTGGACATCATCTCACACAACCTTTCCACCCATGTCAGTCTGCAGGAAGAAGAGAAGTAAAGGTGTTGAGCCACCTGATCTGTTAAGGCGAGTTGGTGTTCTGGACTAGTGCAATTGTGTAGTCATCATGTGTGCGTAAAAGGTATTCGTGGAATGACTGCAGGGAAGTTCCTGAAAGTCGAAAGTCAGTATTTCAAGTGCTCATCTTGATTGTTGGTAACTCAAGCGATACTCCAGTGTGCAATACTCCATACAAGTAAAAGCACATTAAACACTAGAATACAAATTAAAAGCATATAAAAAAGAAAGGCCCTTCTCAGATTGGGAAAGTATTGCTGCATTAGCAAGTATCATTACAATGTTGGTTCAGTTGGTGCTGTTAGCTATTGCAACTGAGCTGTCAGACAATTGTAATAAAGAGAGAGAGAGAAGTGAAATAGTCCCTGCTGACAACTAGTGGAGCAGAAAGCATCACAAAATGAAAAGATGCAAGTAAATAACTCTTGCAAGTGTATTTAGTTACTAAAAATAGCAAAGAATGTTCTTTTTTTTTCAAACAGCAGAACAAGAAAGCAAATCATCTCATTGCCCTGCAAATAAATGTGTTACTGTGTACTTCTTATTATCTTTTATCTTGTATTCTAGTTGTAACAAGCCGTAAAATGATATTATTATAACAATGACACTTATTATCTTCAAAGTAACATTATACATTTAATGCTATATCAGCAGCATATAACTTTTATTACATGCAAATGTTATTGTGTTAGAGAGTGAATTATTATTTTGTCAACTGCAATTATACATTCATTGTCTTTTGTAAAGTCATTACAATAAAGGTTATTGATTTGACTTACAGTATGGCATTATTTTTATTAAAGCTTTTTATCTTTTGTTTGTGGACTGTAACTCTTCCTTTATTTCTGTTGTCTAACCCCAGCACTCAAGATCTTTGTTTTTGGCAGTTTTTCTGCATTCTTCTTTAGTCTCAGATATCTTAAACTACACAGATTGTGTTTAGCCTGGCGCCTCGCTTCGATCATATGACATCAGGGAGGTAAGTCTAGCTTTCTCTAGCTTTGATAAAAAAGACAGTGAGCTGTCCAGTTTCTTCTTGTCATTTTTATTAGTTATAAAAATAAAAAAAGAGAGAGAAATTAGAAAGGGAAGTTCAGAAGAGCAGATGAGACATGTGACTCCATCAGGATTAGGGATAATTTGCTCCAGAGTCAGGAAAAGTATCTCTTTGACTCTCCCTGGCCATGAAGTCCGGATTTTCTAAGAGAAAAGATCCTGAACATCAAGAAGAGCTGTACATTGGCAAGAAGTTATTATGTGCACAATGCAGGGTGGCCTGAAACGTTCCTTGCCTGGGGTTTGTATGTTGACTTGTTTACTTAATAATATCTTTATATTTCACATAAAGATTAGGTGTAGACTTATTTCCACTCTGTTTGACAGCCTTCCGTAATTGCTTGTTTTAGCACTTAACAGTAGCTATATCAATCTTGTAGTTGAATGCAACCTTATCTCCTAGAAATTACTTGGGAAAACAATTAAGTAGCATAATGACTAATAGAGTCACAGTCTCCTTAATTCTTTAAAACTTTTTTTTTAAATTAAGCTATCTTCGATTCAGAATAACTACTTGTATATTGTTTAAGAAACGTGTTCAGTGTAACTCCATTTATCACCAAAGATGCAGTTTCTTTTCCACTGGGTGCTCACTTTTTGAGATCTGTGTTTCCGTATCAGTTGAGGGGAGACAGACTGTCTGGTGAGAGCAGGTGATCATTATCTACCATCCTCAGCGGACAGACAGGCTTGCTGTTCATGCCTCACTGAATGTGGGTGGTATGGGCTCTGATACCTGCAAGTCTCAATAAAATACCCAACTACCGGTGCCTCTGAGATGTAACAATGTGTAAAACTTAAAAGAAAAAAAGAGCACGTGCATGTCCCAGGTTAGAAATCAGTGTGTTTGTGTGTGTGTGTGTGTGTGTGTGTGTGTGTGTGTGTGTGTGTGTGTGTGTGTTTTAAAGATCACTGGGGACAAACATCTCATATAAAACTAAAAACTGTTCATTTCAGTAAAAAAAAAACAAGAAGCGTTATATAGATCAAAAGACTGCAATGTGCCCATCTGTTGCAAAAACCTGAACCTTAAAACACAATGTATTTAAAGACATGGAACACAATCTTTGATCTCCCGCTCCAAAGTGAAGTCTTTTGATTACAGTCACATCGCCCCTGTTTCACTTGCGCAGCTGCCCAATACAGAAGCATAAACAGCGTGAGAAACCCGGCGAGATGAAAGAAGGCGATAACCGCTGAGATCTGTGGGAGGTGTGCGCACCTGCGGACACAACCACAACGCCGCCTTACTTAGCGGCAGATTGCAGCTTCTTCTTTTTTTTTGCCCACCAGCAGGACGCACAAGCGGACACTCGAGCCATGGACGCAGAGGAGAAATCCCCCGGAGTGCAGCTCCTGGATATCAGCTCCAACTCGGCACCTCCTGAGCCCAAAAGTGCCGAGGAGGAGACTGTCCTGCCGGAGAAGCCGCCGTATTCATACGTGGCTCTCATCGCCATGGCCATCAAGGACAGGCAAGACAAGAGACAAACCCTGGGCGGAATATACGACTACATCATCTCCAAGTTCCCCTTCTATCAGAAGAATAAAAAAGGTTGGCAAAATAGTATAAGACACAATTTGTCTCTCAATGAGTGTTTCGTCAAGGTGCCCAGGGAGAGCGGAGGAGACAGGAAGGGCAACTATTGGATGCTGGACCCCGCATTTGAGGACATGTTTGAGAAGGGGAACTACCGGCGACGTAGGAGGGTGAGGAGACCCTACAGACCCCCGAGCGTGCCGTACCTGACCGGGAACCCCGTGGACTATCCCGAGCCGCTCTACCTGCAGCCTTACGTGAGCAGCTCCTGGGGCCTGTGCCCGCCCGGCTCGTCCCAGCCGACCAGATACCCAACACCTCAGGTCATCACGGTGCCCGCCGGCAGCGTGTCCCCCGGCGGCGCGGGGAGCTCCTTCTGCCCGCCCCCCCACTTCCACCACCACCACCACCACTCTCCCTACGGCGCGTACCACCACCACCGCCGCCACCCGTCCGTGCTGGTCCCCCACAACGGATGTCCCTACGGCGGAGTGACCCAGCCGATGAGCCCCGACGGAGGCACCGTGTCCGTGGCATGCAACTACCAGCAGTTCACCATGGCAAGGCAAGCGGAGGCGCCGCTTGCTCATTCATTTGACATGTAGGGTTTGGAGTTGTTCAAACTATTGAGAGCCAATTCAAAGGCTCGAAGTTCATTTGTGTCACCATTTCAGTTCGGCTGTCATTCGTTTGTCAGATAAAGTGAATTGTTCGATAGGTTTAATCATTTGTTTAACATCAATTAACTGTTAAATGAGCTTACCGGTTAACTTCTTTTTTGATAGGCACCGTTTCAAATGCCAAGGAATTATTGCCAGTACTCATTGCATTTTGCTTCACAAATTGCACCGATGAAGTGTAAACTGCAGAAAGACAGCTCATTTAAATTTGTGGCTTAGTTTATGTTTCTTTTCCGGAAGAATTATTTTGCAACCAATATAAACTTGTGTTGTTTTATTAGTTACATTTTTATTAGGCCATTTTCTTATTTGTATTATTTTTTTAATAGGGCTATACATTTGAAACTATGTTATTTATTTATTTTCTCTTATACCATTCTCCGAGCTGCTATGCAACAGTTGGTGGCACTGAAGCACTGATTATTTTTCTTGAATGTTTATCCTACTTGATGTAAATACATCATGTTTGTTAAAATAAAAGGGTATTTTTGCATCAAATACTCATTGATTTACTTATTTCTCTAGTATTTAATAATGAATGACAATGTTGTAATGATCATAATAATTATGTATATAATTCATTGTAATACCAGTAGCAGCAGTGGCAAAACATTAGCAGGAGAACTATAGTAATAGCTGTCTCCTATTTCTGTCATGACATTTGATATTTTAAATAACAGGTGAGAGGGTGCAGCTAAATCAGTGGGCCTAACTAATGTTTCCGACGGTAATTATCATTGATAGACTGCGTAATGTCAACATTGTTAAATAATCATAATGTGCAGAAGAAGAATCAGGGGTTTGAACAATGAAGACAAGACATTGTCCCCTCCCACATTCCAACACTATCACACTCCCTGTCTACTACACTTCGCGATGTTTAGAATCAAACCAGAGTGTGACTGATTTCGACTTTCACCAGCACTAACACCCAAAACACTCAAATTATAGATAAACAAGTAGGTTTGCGTAATAGTCTAATGGTAGGTGGTTTTAGTGAATCTCACCGCCGTCAAGAAAGAAAGAATGCAACATATTGGAACGCGTCCAGGTTGTTACGCACGTTCCGTTTCCGTTGCATGGGCGTGAATAAAAAGGGTCGCTTGCAGCGTGTGCTCTCGCACCGTGTTTTGCGGTACAACACTACATTTTTCATGTTTTGATAGCTTCCTTACTGCTAATTTCAGTAGAAATGGAGACGTTTAACCATCTTCTGTTGGAATATCCTGAATTAATGTACAGTGGAGTCGGAGCTACGGCGTTTGTCGCCGGTGGAGCGCTGATATACAAAATTGCCACCAGGTAACTTCCAAGGTTTTGCACCGCTGTGCTTTTAGCTAGGTTCGCGGTAACGTTTGTGCAAGTTAGCAAACGGTGTTTATCATTTGCATTGGTGGTTCAAATTGTGACATTCAAGAAATAATGTTACCAACAAAATTGTCTAAATATGTTTCCTAACAGGGATATCTACGCTAGCCTGCGCGCTAACTTTGCTAGCAGAGGCGCTAACTAACTTTCATGCTATACCGTTAGATAGTTTGGTGACACTAGCGTTAAGATGCATATTTAGAAAATTATTGCTTGCATAATATTATAAAAACATTGATTCAGCGTGATTTTTTTGAGGCTATACATTATCAAAATATCATCGGGGCTTCCCAAACGTTTGCACCTCTAACCAGATGGATGGACATGGTCTTTTGGACCGTGGTTCTTAAAGAGCCTCTGGAATCCCCTATGTGGTCTCTGGACCTCACTGTAGGAAACCTATGACAATATGTATCTCAGAAATACATCAGCAGGTAAAATTAACTGTCATGTAGCATCGTTTAAGAACTCCACTTCTTACTTACAGAAAGAAGCCGACCCATGCAAATGTAAACTGTTGGTTCTGTAATGAGAACACGGTGGTGCCCTATGGGAACAGGAACTGCTGGGACTGTCCCAACTGTGACCAGTACAATGGCTTCCAGGAGGTTAGTACATAACACCTGTGAACTATTTCTTGGCATCTCAGCAAACTGCAGTTGTTTTTCTTTTTGCCAGTGCTGTAAGCTGTTTGATTAAAAAAAAAAAACATATTAATTTTGTTGATCTGTCTTTTTTTCAGAATGGTGATTACAACAAACCCATCCCAGCTCAGTACATGGAGGATCTGAACCATGGAGTATCTGGTACACTTCCCTCATCCGAGACACCCAAGACTCTACAGTGGGTCAACTGTCAGATGCTGCTTTGCAGGAAGTGCAATAGCAATCAGTCTTCAAAGATCAAGCACTTGGCCTCCTTTATCCCCAGGAAGGAGGTAAGTGCTCTTCTCTTTTTTCTTCACTACGGCACTAACTTTATTGTTACTATGACTGACAACTGTAAGCACTAAATTTATGAAATTTTTTTTTTAGGACAACTACGATGAGGAAATTGAAGCCCACAAGCACCACCTGGAGCAGACCTATAAGTTATGCAGGCCATGTCAGACAGCAGTGGAGTACTACATCAAATATCAAAACCGCCAACTTCGCACAGTGCTCCTAAACCATCAGCTGCAACGCAGCCAAGAATCCGACATGGGCTTTATAAAGGTCAGTGCAATCCAAAGTCCGAAACTGCAGACACCTGGCGACAAGCAAAGTGAACGAATGAATGTACATGAAACACAGAAAGGCTTGATGATGATTATACGCGAGATGCAAGTTTGTTGCACCATCCCATTTCTGTAGGAAAATTGAATTGAAAATGAATGACCTCTATATACATTTCACTAAAAGTCTGTCAGTCACTCTTGCTCAGCAGAACATGTCAATGCAAAATTGTTGTATACTCACTGAGGATTATTAAAAAAAGGGATGCCCACTGGCGCATTTTATCAGGAAAGATACCTTCGCGTAGTGTTTTATCTTACTGAATATTACTTTATGACACCACAATAAAGTACAGTACTTTACCCACAGGTATTGCTGCTTTCATCTTATCTCTATATTAAATACCCCCCCCCCCCCCACCCCCCCTGTTTGATCTCATCTGTTTATATCTCATGAGCATGGTTTGTAATTACGAACTCCACATCTCTTTATGTTCACATGTGCAAAGCTGAACCTATAAGCCAGAGGCTAACAAAGCCAGCTTTGTAACACTTGTGATACATCACAACTGATGTCGGGTTTAGTGAAGCTCAAACTTATCACTAGTTTCTCTAGAGGAGGTTTGGTGATCTTAATATTGTATGCATTTATTAAAGAATTAAGTCATATACGGACTTAATAGTACGGATCCACACACACCAGTAATGGTTACAGTGCTAAATGCATAGGGTTACTTGACACAGTTGAACTATTTTAGTTCGCCCAGTTTCCTTTATGTTCTGAAATATCATAAAATATTAACAATAAAAATGTGTTTTCTCTCTTTCTCTCGCCCCTTCAGAGTTCCTATTCTGTGTCTTCTCCTACGGGGGTCATTCTGTTGCGGGCCCTCGCTTTCCTCATATGCGCTTTCCTACTTGCCACGTCTTATGGCCCACAGACTTTAAGTGATAAGGTCGTTCCTTCAAAGCCTAAACCCTCCAACGAATCCACCCCAGACAACGAAAGCAGTGGAGGCGTTCCTGAATGGCAGGGTCTGCTGGAACAGCTCCGAGACAAGGCCATTGAAAATGTCAAGCTGGTGTGGCAGCATGGAAGGGACAACCAGCTGGCTGTAGTCTCTGTTGGCCTGTTGACTTGCCTCACCGCTATCTTCTTAGCAGGACCAGTCAGGTAAGCAGTCACCTCCTCTTTTATTTCCTTGGGCACGGTCGTCCCAGACAAGATTTTTAACTTTAGGCGACCACAAACCGCACTGTTGCTGAATCTTTTTCAGGCTGAGGAGAATTGATGTGGCGGCCTCGGTCCTGTGGTTCCTCATTCTGTGCCTCTACCTGGCTGAGAGCTACTTCATTGATGCCTTGGGCTATATGGACACAGCCATGCTCATTACCTTCTCCCTCTGTTGCCTAGTCAGCTTTGCCGCTGCTGTGGCAACTCGCAAACCATTGGGTCCAAGACGAGCGAGATATCGAAGGTCAGAATCCTGAGCCGTAATGTTCAAATTGTTTGTTTGAAACATAGGATTTTATGAAAAGCCCTCTTTCCATGAGAGGTTTGTTCTTTAGAACCAGATCAAAGCACATTACCTTCCCTTTAATTTTTTTTCTTTATTAACAGAACAAGGAACATGCAGTTTTTTTATTTAATGTCCCCTTTTTTACTCATACCACCCTTGTTTTACTACTGTGTGCGGATGACTGAGGTTATGACATGAATGGCAAAATTCAAGCATAGATTTGTGCCTGTGGTCCACGATGGGGACAAGACTTGTGCAACTTGCTTAATCACATCAAAACCTCACCTCCAAGCACACATGCGAATGGTCTACAGTTCCCTGATGTGTGTAAAAACAAAACGTTTTGTGGTTATTAGATATTATGTGAACTGCTCACAATTCTTTAATCCCTCTGGCTGGTAACAGAACTGTCATTGACTCATAACTAGTCAGTGACCGTTCTGTTGGATACATTTATTTTTAGACGGTTTCAATGAGAGAATCTCACCAAGGAGTTTACTACTACTACTACTACTACTACTACTACTACTACTATTATGAATCCAACACTAATATAATGTTACCATCTCTTAAACGCAAGTAAACTACAGTGTGTTTTGTGTGAAAATTCTCTCAAATTCACTTTTTTTATCTGACTAATTATATTGCTAGTGCCATTAACTATAACAAATGTGTGGTGGACTGACAGAATGAAAAGAAAAACACAATTAAATTAAATGTCGTATTTTAAACCCAATATTGTGGGAATTTAACATTCAAGTATTACTAAACCATGTATGGTAAATGGTTATAAAAATGGTTTATTAACTCGTTTTCGTTTTTACTGACTAGCTAGTTTTCTGAAATAGTAATTTGAAAAGACTGCAAGCCATACTGAAGATGTGGTTTATGAACAGTCGCATCTCTCCTGCACTGCTTCGCATCTTCTACAATTTCAGAACAAAGAATAACCTTGGACATTTAAAAAATGCGTTCATCGTGCATCCTCTGACCCCACCATTTTATTTATAACCGATGGCCGTGAGGAATCTCTAAGGAAAACGACATCGGTGCTGAAACAACAGATCAGTTCGCAAGTCAGAGCGGGAAGGTTTTTCCATGTTATGTTTGTAGTGAAGTGGCTGCCATTGCGTTTTCATCCTGACAGCCACTGCGAACAAATTCTGTGCACCTTTATCAATAGCTGTAACACTAGCCTTTTTTTCTTTTCTTTTTTTTTTTTCTTTTTACATAGTGGCCTGGATCATGTGCTTATTGCCATTTGTAAATCTAAACACTTAACTGCCAAAGCTTAATGTTTAAGTTGTAGTTTCTGGTGGCCTTTTTGTATCAGTGCTTGAACATGCAAACTTAATGAAGTGCTCAACTCTACAGCAGAATACAGTCATTGGCGGGAAATGTTTCAAGTGTAACGTAAAACTCTAACCGAGTGCTCTGCTGACTGTACGAATCAAAGTAATAAAACGATGTGGTTTGTATGGATTACGTTTTAAACCTGACACGCTGCGCTTATTCAAGATAAGCCACTACAAACTCGGCAGTATTGGCAATACTGGACTTGCACGGCTTCCACTTATGTCCAGGTCGGGTTTTCTTTCATCCTAATATCAAAGTGAGATATAGGTCATCTTTCATATTGGATTTAAAAACTAAGCGATTGTTTTATATTAGATTTCTTTTGCACTTGTCTGTTGCTTCCCTTAATCACTTCCAGTAATACTGAAAGTTTTAACATGTTGATGCATTTAAAAACACTGTTAATTGTTGCACAGGCTAACATTTCACCTCTCAGCAGTTTATTTACATTGGCCTGTTTTTTTAGTCTTTTAGTCTTGTTTTTTTTGTACTTTGTTGAAATGTATTGAGTGAAGGGGATATTTGAAACTAATGTGACGATATTAGAAACCTGATAGCTGTAGTGTTTATATTGTATTTGGAGTGTTGAGTACTGTAACTGTGGTTTTAAATTGCATGTTGTGATGTCCTGTAGAGTTCTCCAAACTAGCGCCTTCGGTTCAGAAGTTTCCAAGCTTTTTAAATTGTGAATCTTGGCAACAAAAATTTTGCCACATGTAAAACATTCAAGATGCCGTTTGTAGGTTATGAGAAATATGTTGACTCTGTGTATAACTCATGCAGAGTAATTTCCAAGTTTTGAAGCAGATTTTTACTTTTCTGCCTGTGGAAAAAAAAAATCTGTGCTATGAATCTGTATGATTCATCATGCTAAAGCATCTAAAAGTAATTACCTCTCTTCCTTTTTTGACCTTGCATAAACTGCACCATGTGACAAACTGCATCTCAAACTCTTGACAAAGAAAACATTTCATTCAAATTAGAGCTGTTGCACAACTCTCCATGCTTATTCCAAGATGGCTGAAATGTTTGGCACATAAAGCGTGGTGTACTGGAGAAGAGTTGTGAGACAGGTCTTTAATCTTGATGAACTTGCACTGAAGATCACACTGGTCTGCGCCTCACCATGTGTGTTGTGAAAAATATGAAACAAAACATTTCACTGGTTCACTTTTTTTCCTTTTCTGTTTGTATATGCAAGGTACATCTTAAAATGTATTTGCAAAAGTTTTTCATGCTGTGCTAAAGTCAGTGTTAAAAGTCAGTGCTATAAACCTCCAGTGTGCATGTTTGTTATGCTATGGTATATGCATAATATCCAGCCTTAATATGTGGCTATTTCTATGTGGTTTTTAGAGAATTTCTGAAACTGACTGTTACCCCAATCGTTTAGCTCTAGAAGCACTACAATCAAACTTGTATGTTAATCATGAGTTTTAGCTGCCATATGCAACTACAGCATTATACCATTGCCATAAACATGTTGTGGTGTTTATAACTGTGATAGCTATAGAACTACCTACCCATTAACTAGTTAATGTTTTACTGCACTGTGTTTCTATGGATAATCCAGTATGTAGCTAACCAATGTGATTATGTTTTAGCAATGCATACATTGCAGAGAGACTCTTCAGAGATGTTGGTACATTTCCACAATTTAAGCTGTAACTTGCTATGCCAAACTATAGAATAAATAAGCTAATGAATATATTTCAATTTGATCAGTTATGTGTGTTATTTATATATAGTCTGTAGCAGCTTCAGAAATGGAGCTCCGTCCATGCTGAACATTTTCCTTCAACATACCCAATGAAACGTACTGCTTTGTCTTGTTTTTAATGTCGGGCTCCGATTTGAAGACTTTGTAGGAATGCCTGCTGTACGTGTAATTTAATAAAACAATTGGTGAAATGATATGCCTTCTGTTTGTTTTCAACACAAACACACCATATTGTCCGCTGGTGTAAGTTTCTCTCATTAAACAATTCATGTGTACAATTGCACAACATTGTAGTTAAAGTAAAGTTTAGCCTGTTAGCAAGGATTGCTTTTTTAAAGAAACGCAAATGTTGAATGCCACTACTTTGACACATAACATGTACAGGCCACCGACTGCGTGTTGTGGAAATGTGCGCGAGCTGAGCTGTATGACTGACTGGGCAGCATGTCTCCCGGAGCTTTTGTTCTGTAGGAACCTTCAGCTGCTGCGTGTCGTCTGACAGCTGCAGCGACAGCCTTGTCGTAGTTGCCGGCCAAGTGCTTACATTAAATGGATATCGGAGCTGTACAAAGTTTGTGCACTGATTTGATTTCAGGCACTTTTTATATTTTAGCATCAATGTTGTATATTGACATTGAACAGAAATCCCATATTTAAAACCGCTTTCTTTGCACATAACATGACAAATTGAAAATTGTCCTTGCAGCACTATTTGCAATGCTCTTTGTGGAGTCATTTCTTTGTGTGTGTTACCATTTCTGCATTACTAAACCCTGACATTTCAAGTAGTAGACATTATGTTTCTCTTGTGTTGCAGATACCTTTCAGGCAGCTCTGCAGTCCCCACCTTTAGCAGCCAACCTCCTTTGCTCTCTCCTGACCTGGCGGAGTCCTTTGTCCCCATGCCGCCCCCCAACCTCTCCAAGCTCCTCAGCCGCCAGCAGAATCCTTGCAAGCAGAAGCGCAAGGCCTCCCTCTCCTCTCTGCCTAGGCGCCTCAGCAGAGCCCTCTGCCTCGGTACCATGCCCTCCCTCACCAGGACAGGTAACATTCAGATGATTCATTTCAGTTTGAGTTGACAAGCATAAAAACAGTTAATCATCAGTTACTGGCAGGTCTTTCTATGCTTTTTGGCATGATCTTAAGGTGACTTATTTGATCAAAAAACTGACTTAAGATAATTGACACTGTACAAATTATTTTTAAAGTAGCTGGTCAATCCCTTCAGCAAGGGCTTGTGGGAATATTCAGCCCACTTCTGCCTAGTTTCTGTTGCATGGCTTCCCATAGCTGCTCAGACACGTCTGATCTTGAGTTTCTTATTGCAATGTTCCTTGTATATAGACAAGATTAATAACTGATACGATTCAGTAGCTTTTACTTTCAATTTCTGCTGCTTGGCACATAAGTGGGTCATGCCGCTCTTTCCAAACATGGGGAAAAAACCCACTGTGTTGTAGAAATTATTTTCTAAAGGATTGATGTTGATTTGCAGAGATTAATGTTACATGTACTGTATGATTTATGCTGAGGTTTTATTTATTTATTTATTTACTCTAATGGAGACACTGTTTACTAATTGGCCCTAAACATATATTTTGCATTTCTGTACTGCAATTTCTCCACGCCGATCCAGATAATTATATATATATATTACAAGTAATGTGATGGTACAGTTGCCGTATACCATTATTTGCTGAAATGATAAGTTGATTGATTGATGAGTGTAAAATTAATCAGCAACTATTTTGATATCAATTAATAATTGAAATTTTTTTAACTAATTCCCTAAGGATGCCTGGTTCCAGCTTCTCAGTTGTGAGGATTTGCTTCTTGTTTTATGTCATAGTGAACTGAATATCCTTGGATTTTGGGCTGGATTCTTGACAAAACATGCTCTGAGTTCAGAGGTTTACGGCTTTAAGACACTGTGATCAACATTTTTCACCATTTTGAGCGTTTAGAATCCAAGCGATTAATCGAGAATCAGTGGCAGATTAATTTATGATTATTTGCAGCCCTAGCTGCATTTGTCAAGTTTGCCACAGGGGGGCAGAAAACTATCAAAATAACTTGACAACCATCACATCTCACTAACTTTGGATTGTTAGTTGAACATCTTATCTTAAAGACACAGAGCAAAGCATTAGCTTTTATTTGGAGTTGAGTTTTTTTTTTTTTTTTTTGCAAACTGACACAAATTTGCCGACTGACTGCAGGTTTAAGGAAATCCTTGCTTCATGGTTGTAGTAAATGGTATAGAGTGTTGTGTTTCTCCTATTTCCAGATTCTGGTTACCTGTTTAGCGGAAGCAGACCAGCCTCACAATACAACGACTCCCCACCCTCAGGTATTAAAATTCCTAAACTATACTTAACTCATTCAGAGCACTCAATTTGATTTTGTTGTTGCTTTTATTTAAATTCTTTGTCACAGACTACTTCTCACAGAAGTCTTGGAGCCGCCCATCATCTCCAGGCTCCTCTCCAACTCCTTCAATAGCTGGGTCGGTTACATCCAGTTCGTGTTCTGCCAGACAGCGGCGCCCCCTCATCAGCCCGGCTCGCCTCAACATCAGTGGCCGGAAACTCTGGCTTTTCTCAACGGAGCCGCATCCCACACGCATGTCCAAGCCCGTGTCCCCATCACACTGTTTTGTAGAGCCAGCCTCTTCCATTTACAGTGGCTGCTTTTCACCTGACATATCACCCTTCCAAAGCCAAAATGGTAAGTACAGCTGTGGTTAAAGTGTTTGTTGTAGCAACATGCATTGTGGTCTACCTCCGTGTCATTCATGATATTGGCACCAGATGGCAAAGTGAATCATCCTCAAATCCGACACAGTGGCTCTAGAGAGAGCAAAGATTGTAAATGGCTGAAACAACCAGTTTCTGTCACTCCAAGTTAAACAAATGCAAACTTGGCCAAAACTTCAAAAAAATAAAAAATTTAAAAGGGGTATGATAAAGAGTTATGTAGGTCCATCTGATAGGGATGTGGGGGTACATAGGACAACATTTGGGAACCACTGTCTTAATAGCTTTATTTTTAGTAATTTACCTGGTTCTATTTTGCTATGCAGATTTGAGTAATTTGTTAAGGGAAAGCAGTGTGATTGAAGAAGACAAGCAAGGCAGCTCCTCAGAGTCCTCCGCATGCCTGGTTGGCACGACGACACACGGGCTGGAGAGCACCCCTCCCCCAAAAGGTAAGCAGTCTGATTTAAACATGGCAGAGAGATGGATGCTGTGTCCACGATCTGTCAGAAATCATTACTTTGTTTGTTTGTTTCATGCCTGCTATCCAACCTGGGTGTGAAAACAGCCCTGGCCCTTCTTTTAAATTCTTATGCTAGTTATATATGCAAGGATAGGTTCAAATTCTTTCAAGTCTGATCTTAAAACAATACTCCCATGCTCAAATGTTCAGTGGAGGCATTTTTGACCACTGTCTTCCTTCTATCCATACTTGGAGCAAAGAGACTACATCTTAAAGCTCTGTGGCTTTGTGCTTTACAGGAGGATAATTTCCCCAATGTGGGAAATTACTGTTGATGTCACAGTGCGTAAAAGTCATTTTGACTTTGAAAAACACAAGTGTAATTAGTGACAGGAATGAGGGCTGCATTCCATTTAGGTGAGCCAGTTCTAGGGCTCAGATGTTGTGCGTGGTCTCTCACTGACATGGCCTACTGGGACACTTAATGGAATATAGCCATCGATGATGCTATTATTTACACCTTTGCTTTTCCTGCTTTGACAAGTCCAGCTGTCTGCCGTCAAGGGTCTATAATGAATGAAGTTACCGCAGTCGCTCCTGCTGCTATGTGATGGCTACAAGTGCCTAACAATAATTCCGTGACATAAACTTAACATACGTGAAGTTGAGAGGTCTTTGTTAACACCTCGTATTTTTGTACTCAGTTGGCCAAATAACTTCCTGTATAAGAGCTTGCATGCTATCGTGTATTGAGAGGAAGCAGGGCCTCTAATTGGGAAGAAACCAGAAGTGGTGTCGTAACTGTGGCTTTTACGCCATCTGTCGTGCTTATTAACCAAATTTGGAGCTGGGGTTTGGGGAAAAACTAGAGTATTGCCGGGCAATACTCACATTCTTTGCACGCTTTGTGAATTAAAGATATTGTCAACCTTTTGAGTTGTCAATTTTATATTTTGAACAATTGTGCAGTAAAGTTATGTACCAGCGCCTTCAGCATAAATGTCCCTAGTGTTTCAGAGCAGAAAATACAACTTGATGCAAAAGTATTACACAAAACAAGACTTGTGGATCTTTCACCCTGAAATTTCAAGTGGCCAGTATTGACAGGAGAAACAATTACACGGGCCATGGTACTTTTATTTTATGTCACATTTTATGATAGATAAATGCTGCCCCCTTTTTTTTGATTGATGTGAGACATTATTAAAAATAAATAAACAATGATATAATAAATCTTGCGGCACCCTTTGCCCCTCTTCAGGGTGCTGCGTTAGTCCTTTTTGCTTTTTTATGATGATTATGATTAATTTGCTTTGTCTGTGACGTCTGCAGGTTTCACGAAGCGTCTTATCTGGCCGGGGCTTTTACTAGCGAGCCTGACTGCCAACCTGTTCTTCGCCTACCTCTATATCTACAATAACTGGAGATGAACTCCTGGTGGGGTCTGCTGCTGTTCTCTCGTGACCTGCAGAAGAGCGAGTCGGCCTCTGGCCCTCGACGAGCCTGTCACGTCTGTAGACCTGGAGGTCATTTAGCAATGCCGGAAACCATGACTTTTCTGGCAGTTATTGTTTGCTGGTGCTTAATGAAAATACAGATGTCAGCTGACAGATTTTTAACACTGTACCTCCCATTTGATTGATTGGAGAAAACTTTATGGTGAAATCAAATATTACATCATTTGAGTTTGTGATTCATGACTGCTTGAAAATATTTTAGCTTTTTTGATCTGGCCTTATTTTGTCTTTTGGTTTATCACTGCTCCTCTGACATGAGCACAGGTGGATGTGGGATTGATTGATTTATAAAGCTTAAGTCCTGCACTGATGCTTGATGGCTTTTTAATAACCATTGTGTGAAATGTGCAATAAACACGTACTGTTTATTCGATGCTGCTTGGACAAAGAGGGCAATGTCTTACCTACTTATACAGATTTTGATGAATGCATTACTTCTCCCAGCTGAATAACATTTCTGGTTCTCTTTAAGCAGCATGTTTATGTCTGTGGTTTATAGTTACAGTTTAGCATTTTTAAAATGTGTACAGATTTTCTCTCTGTAGTGTCATCATTTCACAGCACTGGTGTTTGCCATTTACTTTCCATGTATATTCAGCTGGGAAAGAGTGGTGTGTCGAACTCTATCCTGTTATTTTGTTATACAGTTTACAGTCAACGTTTTTAATATTACGGTCATTTATATCTCATACCAAAATTACACGTCATTTTCCCTTATAGATGTTCACGGGCTAGTTTCTAAGGGGCAAAGCTCCTTTGGTCAAGTGCAATAGAAAACGTTTTTATTTTTTTTTAAGTCTATAAAAAGAAATCAAATGCACATGATGTTTGCGTTCAGATAGTTTTACTCCTAACGGAGCTGTGAACTAAGTTATACAGGACTTTTCTTCTTCTTGCAGTCAAACATCTACATATTCGATTTAAATGATTTTGCACTTGTTTTTCTGAATTGTATTTCCAATTGTTTGTGTCTGGTTGTGTTGTATTTTGAATGTGTGATTTGAAAAGATGAAGAGCACCGATGTTTGGTTATTGTGTGTGTATGTATACCACAAGTTACAGAAAGTTATAATTTTGGACATGTGTATAAACAGTTTACAGTAAGATTGTTTGGCTTCTCATGTGGAAATCACATGTTGGGATTTTTGGCAGTTACATCTTCACATTGTTAAATGATCATGAACTTGATTTCTGAGAGGAATACTTTTGTCCTCTGAGTAATTACTGGTTTATGTGTTTGGTTGGTTTTTTTTCTCAGACACTTAATGTTAAAGTTGTTTTGAGCCATATGATAATTAATGATAGTAATGTAATTCAAGTTTCTGAGAAAACTAACATTTGCTACTGAAACGCATCTAAATGACTGGGAACATATTTTACACAGGCTTTTGCATTTGTACTTGATGTGATACCTGGCATATGTTTATTTCTTCTCTGATGAAGGCTCATTCATTGAAAGATCATGTACATGTTGAAATGTAAACATTCTTTCAGCCATGCATAATTTTCCTGAATGAGACAAAGCTCTATAATTTTTCAGTTTATTTTTTTATTTAAAGTGTAAATATGTGTATGTATTGAATATATTGTGTTTTTTTTTGCTCTCCTGAGTTTTACATCACCATTATGTAAAATTAAGAGCCTGTGCATTTAAGACTCTTGGACAAGAAGTATGAATAAATGTTCTCTTTAATATTTTCACATTGTTTGATGGGTTGTTATTCCACTATGTTCAGCAATGCAAATGTTAGTTTGCAAAAGCTGTTTGCTCTGTGTGATTGTAAGGAACAGTATTGACTTGTTTCATCTGGACCCATACTTACATCTGGACAAGTGTTTTTTCTTTGTTAATTTTTCCTAATTATTTTTGTGTAACTTAAGAATCTACTCTGTCCAGGTACAAAAATCTGTTGTTTCTACATGTTAGGTGTCAGCCTTTTGATGCTCTCCAAGCGTTGCTAAATGCGCCCCCTTCTGGCAGTAAGAGCACATTGTACCTGCAATTAATCTCAAGCATCTTATATCATAACCGTTATCTCAGGGCACTCTCTCGCATGGAGCAGGTCGAGACCAACTTACACACACACACACACCCACACACACACACACACACACGAAGACCCAACAATCCCACCATGAGCAGCACTAAGCGACAATGGCAAGGAAAAACTCCCTTTTAACAGGTAGAAACCTTGAGCAGAACCAGGCTCTAGGTGGGCGGT
>JAVQJD010075515.1:0-22187 GCA_036023655.1 Nannoperca australis
TGATGGCCACAGGCAGGAAGGATTTCCTGTGGCGCTCAGTAGTGCATTTAGGAAGGATCATCCTACTGCTGAAAGTACTCCTGTGTCCCATGAATATGTTATAAAGTGGGTGGTACTCATTGTCCAAGATGCCCCTTAACTTGGACAGTGTCCTCCTCTCCAACACCACCGTCAGAGAGTCAAGTTTTACCCCAACTATGTCACCAGCCCTGCTAATGTGTCCTCCACCCTCAGATCGCTGCCCCAGCACACCACAGCGTAGAGGAAAGCACTGGCCACTACAGGGGGTTACCTGCCCCTTGGTCCTAGATAGCTAGCAACTTACATTAACCTACATACACAGTCATACACCGTCAGAATATTAAATGTATTTGCGTTGTGCTTTTCTGCTAGCCAACCAGGGTCTAATTTAAACATTTACATTTTTTGTTTTTTGTCACATAGCATCGCTGTTGTGTAAAAACCTCCAAAGTGTCGACTTTTCCCGAGCCAAAGAGAGCAGTTGTGTTAAACCTCATGGAAATCAATTTTTGAGAGAATCCAGTGGGTTTTAAAGTTTTTTTTTATAAACCTAAGAAGTAAGAGAATTGTCTCTACGTGGTTAACATTTGGGAACAACTGGGACTTACTGTTGCTTTGTCTGTTATTAAATTCCAGATGTAATGCATTGTCTGCAACTCAAAACTTAGAGACTTAAATACAATTCAGTGATTTAGTTTGTGCAGCTGTTTTAGAATATAATTACAGGATAGCTTTCTTTTTCTCTCTCTCTTTTTGCCTGTTGAACTTCATCACTGTAAGAAACTTTAACACGACTTCCTGTAGTGAGGCAGAGTTATGTGTAGAGAGACAACTTGTTGCAGTTGTGAAGGAAGAACCTCCTCCCTCTCGTCGTCATCATCCTAATCGGCATCATCACCTTTCAGTTGCAGCCTCTCGTTACCGGGTGTGAGAACGTTTCAACAAACATTTTTACATTTTCATCTCCATCCCTCCCACCAAAAAGCATATTTCCAATAAATCTTTAAAGAAAATAGCAGACAGTTTGTTTTCACAAGTAGATTGTTCAAAACTCCCACCAGTAATTAACAAGCAGAGAGACATAGGGAGAGCGAGAGGCAAACAGAAAGACAGATCCTCAGTGGCTTTAATTGGAACAACATCTCACACTATACAGAAGTGTCGTACCGTTCCCATCAGCAACAGCCCTGTTTCCTTTCATGCTCTGCTTTTTCCCACTTCTTTGCACTCTGTGTGCTCGACTTCAGTTAGCACTGGCCAATCAGCCGCCCAATTAAGTGTTTTTTTAGACTTCCTGCCTCTCTCTTCTCAAGCTGATGAAAATCCAGTCATCTCCCAATTAGAGGGATATTAATTAGAATTAACGAACAGGGGGTCACCGACGGCAGGCTCATCATCTCTCTTTGCATTGACACATTCGGGAGCATCTTTCTTATGAAATGAAGATATTAACCTTTAGCGAGAGCACAAAAGGACAGAGTGGGTGGATGGTACACGTCATCAAATATATTATTTGTGGGGGGGGGGGGGGTTTTGCATCACAAATTTCACCAAAACTGCATGTAGCAAAACGGCCTTGACAACCAATGTAAAAAGCCAATCGCAGCCGAACCCTCCCTCTTCCCGTCCCTCCTTTTGTCTGCCACGTTCCTTCACAAGAAGACAAAGTAGAAGCAATGAGTCAAGGCACCCATGCGTTGCCCCTGTGTGCGGCTCTGCGAGCTTTGTTTGAGCTTGAGGATGCTCAATGAGACGCAGAGAGTGTCATTTCTCAGGCCTGTCCCACAGGCTTGCCGAGAGGGCGGAGAGGGGAAAATGGAAGTGTAACAAACAGACTGTTCAATTAGGGGCGGAATGGTGTGAAATTGCCTCCAAATGATAAGCCTCTATTATAGCTGTGGCTGTATACTTGCCTGGTAGGTGAGTATTTATGTATCTCGCGGAACCCCCCCCCCAAGACAAATTTCAGAGACGATATCCGCGCGTGCATCTTTATGTTTATGACAAAACAAACATTATAGATATGGAACACTGTGCAAGTCAGAAAATGTGGTAAACACAGACATTATTTAGTTAGTGTGAGGAGCTCAGTACTCTATCTTATTGCAGAAGGACTCGTAATGTACAAGGGTGCAAAACCGTGCCATCCTCCGCATCATGAAAAATACACTCCAGTTTATAAGGTACACTGAGCTAAAACCAATGGAGTCTGGTCGTGCAATAAATCATCCCTTCATGAATGCTGTTCAGTTTTTGTTTAAACTTTTTTGCAGGTGTTGATTCAACTGTATGATCATTTCGAGGATGTAGTTTGTGGTGCTGTTGATCTGTAGGGCATCATACAGAGAGGTGTTGATATTATTTAGCCTGTCCGTATTGATTCAAATGGGTTGGACAAAACAAAAGGAACAGGACAGCACCACAAACAGCAGCCTGCAAAATGACAATTGAATCACCACCTCTCTAAAACACTTTCAATAAAAACTGAACATTTAACCTTCATGAGGGGAGGATTTATTCCAGGACTGTTGTCTTATAGACTGTGTTAGCTCTATCTAGGTGTGCCTAATAAACTGGAAACTTAGTCTATAGTCTATAAAACATCATAAAATAGTGAAAAATGCCAGTCACAATTTCCCAAAGCACAAGGTGAAATTTTTTTTTTGCCTGTTTTGTTCGACTAACACACTAAAATATCGAAGCTGCGAGAGTGAGAGTTTGTTTTTAATTATTTAAAGCCAATTACAAAGATACGTTTTTAGGATTTTTTCACTCCTCCTGTGCTGTTCTCGACATCTCTCTGACATAATAGATGCACAAGCCTGCAGCCACTCTTCTAAGCTCATATATCACTGGATAAAGGTTAAGGAACAGAACTCTCCTCAAACAATGGGCACAGGAAAGGGCACATGTAAGTAATTCTGCAGGGTTTTCTTTCTTTTTTTCACAATGAAGAGGTTCAAATCTAGTATTCAAACTTTGCGGAGGACCATAACTCACTGAGGAACGAGAACTGTCCAAGTACTCCTACCTTGAGATAAACAGGTTGATTAAGACATACTATGACTATGAAAATCCACAGGAGACACTGGGGTAATTTCTCTGGCCCATCTTTCCCCAAGATCCTCATAAGGAAGGTCAGCACTCATGCATAAAGGTTCAACTAACAAGAGTTGTGCTGCAGAGGGAGGAGAGGAAGGGGAGAGTGGGTTGAGAATGGCAACTAATAAGTCATTGAGTGGGCTTTTCAGAATGCTACTACAGAAGATGAATGATGCTTATCACATAGAAACATGTCAATACCAGTGCCCAAAAGCAGAGATTATTTGAAAATACCATTGTTGGGTTATGGTAAAATAAGCATTAGCAACTTTGTTTGTTACTTTAAGTCCCCTTCCACTCAAACATGTGTATTTCTTACATTTCTCTGTGCTCACTTTCAGTTTTGTCAGTTTGACAAGTGAACGCAAGAGAATGTTTTTGTCAAATAACTAGTTTGAAGTCAATCGTGGTTCAATAAGCAACTTACTGAAGTGTGACATTGTGACAACTTGAAGCCTCCAGTGAACATACACTGAGAATGTACTTTTCAGTGAAGTAAGAGACAGTAGTAGTCCAGTAGTTAAAGGATTGAAATCAAAATATATTCTGGATTTCCTAATGAGGGAGAAGGTATAAGGGGAAAAAAACACATCACACACAAATTATTATTCAAAGAAAAGTATTTTTATATGTCTTAAAACGTGTCTGGGGGGGATCTTTGACAGTGGATCATAGAGCATTTACATTTGTTATAGAGCAGCTTTTGCCAGTAGATGTCTCAAAGGATATTTTATAGGTAAAGGATTTTTAGACCAATATGAGAGGTCTCTATGAAGGGATCCCTGTTTTGTTTATCTCATGTACGAGGACACACATGCACAGATGACATGATACACAGTCCTACAAGTGGTGTCACATTATTACGGTGATCTACAGGTGGCAGTCACACACCAAGATATGCTGCTATGCACCAGCACAGGCAGGGCTAGTGCTGGCTAGTAAACATTGATGTAAACAATGCCAGGTTTATAAAGAATCGTCTTTGCAAACATTTTATGAGGAAGGAAATTAACTCGGCAAGCGAGTCGAGTTCATTTGTTTGTTCAAAAGCCTCCACACTGCATCTTAAATAAGGCTGGACAACATGTTTGAAATTAATTATATTTTATATAAATGTTCATAATAGCATTTATTATATAATGTGTATTACTATCTTATATTATGTGCCCTATAAAGATTAATGGCAAATGTACGTGAAAATCAAACATATAAAATTGTTTATCACAGGTAAATCAACAATCTAACCAAAAATCGTATTCTTTGACCAATTCTTATTTTGTTACTTTCTTTTGATAGTTAAAATTTTCTAAGATTAATTTATTTGAACAACATAATTTTGTGACACGATAAGTTTATGATTATGCAGGACCATGATACAATTCAACTGACAGTAAATTAACAACAGTAACAGTATTGTTATTGTTCACGCAGCCATATTTTTGAACCTGGAATGAATGAAACAATAAAGTAAGTGTTTATCACCACAATGTAGGATGTACCTTTTAAAAAGAACCCTCACCCTTTTTTTGGGGGGGGCCTTTAGTGGCCACAGAGGAGGTGTTTCTTAACGCATGTTCACATTGACTTCTCCATTCAGCCGTGGTGGTTGCTGCTTGTATTTGACCCAAGTCTTATCTACAAGTGTAACCAGGTCAATGTGGTTCATCCCCAGTCAGTTGAAGCACTGTGGGGATTTGGGCTCCACTGCCCATTTGATGTCTTTACCACTAGAGCCTAACATCAGCTGCCAGGACCCAGAAAAATAATAATTACATTTTTATGGATGACTTTATCGAGCAGAGTAAAGAGGCTCCCACAGTAACAATGCCATGCAGGTGTGATGTTTAAATCCCTATCCTGCTGAAATCAGCAGACCTTACCATTGGTGTTTTTCCTCAAGCAGGTTCCTGACAGTGAAAAATGTCCGTATGCTCACGCTCAGACTGAGAGACTGAATAGGTGTGTGTGTGTGTGTGTGTGTGAGTGTGTGTGTGAGAGAGAAAGAGCCGGAGACAGTTACAGAGAGAGTGGGGGAAGTGGATAAAGAGCATCAGAGTGTATGTATGAGCCTCTAAACAAGTTGCAACTGTTACCTGCTGGTTACTGTGGTGTAAAGACCTTGCACAGTGAAGTTAGTGAGCTCCCTGCTTCTGTTATCCTTGATCAATAGCATTTGGGGACTGGATGGGTCCTTGCACAGTGTGTTGGGGGGCCAATCTTCGTCCCCTTACCAGCTGGCCCTCGCAAACCCCACCTAAGACAAATTGAAACACTGCACACACAAAAAAGCCCCCTGCAACTATTCTGCAGCCACTCGATTGTTTAAGGAGACATAAGATTTATGGCTGACGGGCTCTTAGTAGTTTTTTTTGTATGCATTCTTTCCCCATCTTTCTCCCTTTCTCCTTTCCCTCACCTTTTGTTGATCATACTGACATAAGCTGAAAAACCTCATTGTGGTGTTCAGCTTTCTTGCTGGTCCATGTTGGTGTCCTGATTAAACCCCCCTCATGAGAAGCTCATGACCTTCCACAGAAACGCATGTAGAAAAGAGGCACGGTGCACCTAGGAAGTGTTTTAATAATGTATTTAATACTTGAGGAAATAAAAATGAGACATGGTGGTTTAAGAAGGAGGCACATGGAGATATTTCCTGATGATGAACAACCGTTTTATTCATCTGCGCAGCATTTCCTGCTACAGCAGGTGTTCGTACGCTTGATGAGCATTAAAGAGCAGCACGTTACTGTGCATGAGGAATGTGATTCAATAAAAAAGCCTATAGCTATGAGTATGTACATAATACATAAACACATAAATGTCAAAATGTGCGTTCATTTGCGACTTAACCTGGGCTTTACTTTTGGCAAGACAATAACTCCACGTTACTTTAAAACTGTATTTTTAAGAGATTTTCAGATAAGGTTCACTGAGAAACAAGCTTAAGTGAGAATTTCTGAGTTTAGTACACTTGCGAATACAGTTGTGCTTTCTCTGCAGTCCACCTCTCGAGATGTATCACCAAGCTGACATTTGTATAGGATTTCACGCAATAATGAAGAACATTGTGACTTTCACATAATCAATAAGTACAGAAATTGGTTATACATGTGGGGGCAAAGTAATCCAGAGGGAACAAAACTTAAGTGCAAGAGAGTGCAAGCCGGGAGTTCACAGCAGTAACACTGAGCAGCTAATCAGACATGTGATTGTTCAGTAATACATGTAACTCTCCACACTCTGATTAACAGCTGGATGACAGAGGATGAAATCTCAAGGGCAGCAAAACGAGACAGACAAACGATGATGATGAGATAAGCCATAAATCGGAATATGTGGCCTATCTTTCTGTCTAGTGCGGTAGATGAGATGGAGGAATAGAGAGCATTATAGGTCCATTCCCCCTCCAGAGCTGGAAGGCACAGAGATGACTGTCCACTCTTGTCTATCAGTGTCTGCCAGGCGCTACTGTTTCTGATTCACCTCCCAGAACTTTTCCTCTGCCTCGACTCTCGGGCTTTAATTATGCCTTAGGCACTACTAGGAAGCCTCTCTCCGAGCATAAATCCATAAATACACGAGTACAGATAGAAAAACATGGAGGACATGTGGACGGGAAGGCGCACAAAGTCATGTGCCGCACAACGAGGCGCATAAACACAACAAGATGCATCGCTGGAGCTGCAAAGAATAGCACATTAACACAAGTCATTTGAATGTAACACGGGAACTGTCAGCTGAGGTCTCAAGGTTCCTTCTTCCAGCCAGTCAGTTAGTCGTTGTCTGGGCTCCACTTCCTCTGAATATAAAGTGTCATAGTGGCTGTCTGTCTTGCCATTCACCTCCCTATTATGAGCCCAGCAGCATG
Organism: Nannoperca australis; assembly: GCA_036023655.1. Classification (NCBI taxonomy): domain Eukaryota; kingdom Metazoa; phylum Chordata; class Actinopteri; order Centrarchiformes; family Percichthyidae; genus Nannoperca; species Nannoperca australis. The sequence goes on from JAVQJD010075515.1 coordinate 6,992, forward strand.
TATAGCATAGATATGGGGGGAGTACTATATGTATAGACCATTAACCAGGGACAGGGATCAGAATATGATTCGATGGGCAGTGTGTGAGGAACACGATTCCAACACAGGCATGCGGCGTTATACAATAAATTTTAGATGGCAAGTATTGTGCCAGCACAACTCTCACTGACAAGCAGAGGGAAGAATGCTCCAAGACTACATTATAACCCCCGATCAGGCACAGCCAGTGTTTCCAACACCTTCAGACTCCATCATTACCTATTCAGAGCCTATTCCACCGGACTGTCATGGGACTCATTACTCCATTGCTTTGTGAGGCTGCAGACAGTCGCGCGGCTGTGAGGTGGGTAAGAGAGAGAAGGCGTACGCTGACCCAGGGCACAGACACTGACATGGAGTGTCTATCAACACACACGTAGAGTACACAGGGTTTGACCACACTGAGAGAGGTTTAGAAGTAGAGTAGTGCCACGGACAGTCAGCCAACTGTTCAGGGCTCTGCAGGAATCCATACAAGTGGCATGCATGTGGAGATAATGTAATATTGGTGAGAGGATTTATGTTTCTCCCAATGTATACTGAGAGAGAGACGGTATTAAAGGACAGGATCACATTTTTTCAGGTTTACCTTACCTTGTTGGTGACTGTAACCTTGTTTATACTGGCTGTGAAAAGATTCCCTTCTACTGCAAGTCTAATGTAAGAAATGCAAAAATGTGTTCAACAATCTGTTTATGATCTGGTTTAGGCACAACAACAACTTGGTTAGGCTTAGGGAAAGATCATGGTTTGGGTTAAAATTACAACTTCATTAAGGTTAGGGGACCTTAGTCATCACAGTTACACTAATAACCACATGGTTAAGGTTGGGGAATGACTGAGGTAATGGTTTAAAAAAACAATGTTGACTGTCAGTAGGAAAACAGGAAACGAACAGCGATCTCTACATGTGTTTGCATGATCTGTCTGTGAACCTGTTTGTCTTCTTCCTCTGTGCCTAACAGTGCATGACTGTCTGAGTGAACAGTAAAGAGGGAAACAACTGTCAGACAATGAACAAAACTATTCTTTTTATCTCGCTTCTTTCACCTCAGTCCTTTTGTGCTCCTCTCCCGCTCCTCTTCTTTCCTCCCACAAAGTTCTCAAGACCGGGGGCACTTGGCAAATTAATATCAAACAGCACGTGCCTGTCATTGGTCCCAGTTGGTAGAAGAAACCAGATATTAACAGTAATAAAAAGAAAGCTTTGGAAGAACAGAACAGGACAAGGGAGAAGAGGAGGGAAGAGCAACATATAAACGAGGTGAGGATAATGTGAATGTGCACACATCCATATACTGTACACATGTTGGCTGTACACACACACACACACATGCACACACACACAGACACACACACACACAAAACCGTGTTATATGATCCAGAAAGAGTGGGATAATGGAAAAGCCCTGGGGGTGTGAGAGCATTGTGTCTTCTCCTTAGCTACAACTCTCCACTGTCCGCTGCCTCACAATCCTTCAGACCACTCTGCTGAAACCAGCCGAGCTTTAAAACACTGCTCATTACAGCTGTGTTGCTCTAAAAATTTTTTATGAAAACGTAATTTATTTATTTAATCTTCCTTGTATCTAAGGAGTGGCTGCTCAGTCGAGTTTTGCTGTGATCATGTTATGTGATGTCTTCTCGAGCCAAATGTGAATTTTAATCAAATAAATCGAAGGTAATCGAAAGAATTCTGACTTTAAAATCCAACGGCTGGGAGAGGCTGGTGTGACTCAGGGAGGTGATTGGGGATCAGGCTAGCCTCGGTTCAAGCCGGAGGCTATTACTGCATATTTCCTGTGCCATGGATCCAATTCCTTTGGTGCTGTATATGACGAGTTCATGATGACATGAAATTAGCCCACCTCAATTAGTGCCACCATTAGCGGCTCATTAAACAGGTGTGCCATCGCTGCATCAGAGACCACTTGGAAATGTCACAATGTATACACACAGATCAGCTCTGTGCTTGGTGGAGACCCCACCATCCCCTCTATTTTTCAGATTCTTTCTCACTCTTCTCTCTGTCTCTCTCTCTCTCTCTCCTGTTCTCTCTTCCTCTAATGGAGATAAAGAGAAAAAGTCACCATCGGTTGTCGCCACAACTTTAACTAAACAAATTAATGAGCTTTAACCACAACGTCTCATACTAATGCCTACTAATATTTTCACATTGAATGCCATAATCATATTACATACATGGGGACTGAATGCTTGTTCACAAATAAGTGATTACAAGTGAAATCTCTTTCTGACATGTACAGGATACCAAGCCTGTTGTTTGGTTTATCTCCGCAGACTGTGCCAGACCACCTTACACTACCTTGTTGTTTTTGCCTGATGATATTTATGCTTCATTAAACCAGTGCATTAAATATATCTGCACCGGCTGGATTTGACCAAATATGAAAGAAGAAAGGTCCTCAAAAAGTAACGGTAAATAGCATTTTAAGCAAATTTGTTGCCACGTTTCACACAAAGCTAAACCAAGTTATAATAGCACTGATGCTTATGTACAGTAACTGAGAAGCTCTCAGTTGAAGATAATATTTTAAAATGGTCAAAATTTCAGTGCTGAACATTTGTAGAGTCTTTAAATTTTCTGTGTGGAATTTGTACTGTGGTGGTTAAACAAGATCACGGTGTAAGTTTATCTCTATAGCCCAGCATCACATATGATGTCTCAGTGGTCTTCACTGGCCAACAGCATCAACAGTCTCCATCCCAACCCAACAAGCAAAAACATCCCAAAAATATTTCATCACACTGGGTCAAACTAGAACAAATCATGGGAGAGGCAAAGCAAAATTCCCCTTCCTGGGCTGGGTGTGCAGTAGAAGCAGAACGTAGAAAACTGTTTATTTTCAACAGTTAGATAGATCCACTGTTAAATTATAAATCCCTCCTGTGTTGAATTTCCAATATTAATATATGATATAGAACATCCAATAAAATAAATCTGATGGGTCCAATGAAAAGGTCAAATGGATAAATTCAGTTTTCATATGGCATTTAAGCAAATCAATGTATTTTGAAGGACAATATTACAGATAACCATGTTTCCTTAGTTTGTTTGCTTACACAAATGTATATTTGCTTTTACAGAACTATGGACCAAAGGGGGATATGTGGCACTGTATCACGTGGAATGACCAGAAGCCTTTGGTGCTGTTACTTTGTAGGTTAAACTAGTTGATTTACTTACACCTGTATGTATTCATGCTACTGAAAACATGCAAACATGCTAACTGATTTGCATAGATTAAAAAAAGTGACTCATCTTTGAATTAAGTGAAGTCACGCTGACTTACAAGCACAAGTCAGACTGTGTAGAAGTTTGGTTTTCTCGCAGAAGCAGATTTATTTTTCTGTCAGGCACTTTTATGATCATCTGGTTTACTCCCTAAAGTTGCACATTAATGGTGTTGAGATGCTCTTCAATGTCACACAGAAAAGCTGAGCTGCATTAACACTTTTCATCCCGAAACTAATGGTCATCCTCTTGCACTCCATGAAACATCCTCACACATCTCATGGAGTTGATGCCACAGCTTTAATGGCCAGCCTGTTAAGCCTGTAAAAAAAGGCACAACTTGAAATACAGGACGTTTTTGTCAAAGTAAGACAGCAGCAACCATACCATACTTTGTTTTCCACAGCATCAACCTCGAGCTAGCTTCAAATACTGTTAGACAACGTACTGATTAGTTACAACCTAATGACGATGGTAAACCTCTGCACCTTGTATTCTGAAAGTATACTTCTCGTGTGCTTTTTCTGAATGTGTGAATGTTTGTGAAGGTGTGATGCACCTGTACTTCTGTGTTTTCACAGACTTTTGCTTGCATTTAATTAGGAACATATTTTTATTCTCTTACGTCCACTCCTCTCTTTCTCTCTTACACTTTCTCTCTAAGTTCCCTCTTTCTCATCTCTTACATTCATACGCAGCTATTTCACGCACACCAATATAATGCCATCTTGCTTTAGAGTTCCTTCAATGAATCAAACATAATATTAATGTTAAATGTATCTGCAGATGTTCTCGGATAATATTGGATATTTCTTTATTATTTGTATTTGACAATGGTTAAGGTATAATTAAGGGTTAAGCAATTAAAGCCACTTGGTTATGGTTAAGATATATATATCATATAAGATATAAGAAAATTTGACTTTTGTGGTTTATCAGGCAGCCATCTTAAGGTTTTGGAGATGTTTCCTGACCATCAACAACTAGCTAGCCAGAAGAGACAAATTATGACAAAATATAGTTATATAGTTATAATATAATATAAGTTACGTCATTAAGTTGTCATTAAGACAACTTCAGATTTACCAGAGGGCATCCTGGAAGCTAACTGCCTTCCCTCTCCTCCAGTCCTTTCCAAGGCCAGACCTAGCATATTCGGTGACCTAGACAAGCTTCCCCTAACATGTTTTGGAGACAAAGTTGCTGGATGAAGACCATCACTTTCACAATGCTCTGTTTCACTCCCATTTGCAAATACATTACAGCTACCTGCTTCTCCACTACCTCCATCTCTTACCATCTCTCAGCAGCAGAGCTGCATACTGTAAATATATTTTGCTGCATTTCAGTCTCCTCTCTTCCCTTCTCCACTCCCTGTCATTCTGATGCCTCTTAAACATGCCTGCTCCCCAGGGAAGCCACCGCTACCAATCTGAATACTGAAGCAAAATGCCTGAATAACAGGTGATGTGGGTGTAGGGAGGTGATAGTAAGACGAGTGGGCGAGCCTCATCATGTGAAAGGGGTGAGAAAAATCTGAGGAAGGCTGGGGCACAGACAAGCATGAAGGCCCGACATATGTTATATAATATAGAAATATAGACAGAGAAACAGGGTGGGGATGATTGTTTTAAAGGGAATGCCTCTTAACAAGCTCCCAGGATGCCATGTAAGGGGAACCAAGCCCTGTGCTGATGGAAAGGCACCAAGGAGCTCATTAAGAGCACAGCCCACCCCTGCTAACCTGCCATCTCCTGCTTTACCCTGCTTCATCCACATCTCAAAATAAAGGACAGGACCTGAGCATTGCATCCCATTTGGACAACACATGCTAATGATCTGCATGCATGCTGTGAGGGAGTGTTTGTAGTGGTTGTTGATAGGTTGGTGGTGTCTCTGTGAGTAATTGCTCAGTCTGTAGAAAGCCTGTATTGATGGTTGTTAGCACAAAAACGCTTTGACATTTCAAGTGAGCTTCCATCTCAGGTCGATCATGATAAATTCATGGCAGTGTGAAGCTCTGCCACTGACATGGTTGCCTCATGGACACTGCATTGACTACACTTTTTCAGGTGGTGGCTGACAGCTGACTGTAGCCATCAGCTTTAAAAGAAAGACAAACATAAGATTTCATTCATATCTGCAGCTAGATACAAAGAACTAAATATTCTTCCCTTTTTCTTCTTTCTCTTTTTTTTTTTGCTGTACAGTTCATGCTGTAAAATATGTCTTCTCCAGTCGGAGGCTTCTTTTCACTTGTGGCCTGCAAACACATTTAATTGCTTGTGCCATATGATGTTGAGGGCTCAAAGCCTTTGTTGTAAATTGTGAAGAGAAAAACACTGGACCATCGTTAGCTGCGTTTTCTGTTGTAAATGTGCAGTGGGTGTTTTTTTCCCCCTTCAACCACAATACACCAGGCCGCCAAGGGTCCTTTATACAAAAGTTGTTATCACGTAGACCTTTCAGCCAGTTCGCTGTCATGTAGAGGTCAACACTGCTGTTCTAAAGCTGTTGATTAGTTCTACAAGAAGATACGCTAACCAACTATTATATGACTGTTACATGAACTCTTAACTTTCATCAGTTTCACTGTCTTATTATTATTAATAAAATGTTATCATAGCATTTATTTGTGTATTTGATGAGTATGGTTTGGTCAATAATCAGTCTAAATGTTGGCTGTGATTACCATGTGGGCCAGTTTAAAATTGGAGATTCAAAATTCAGGTTTTTTATGTGTCCCACTGTGTCTGAATTGAACGTAAAACAATACTTGAAGATAACTTTTTTTGTTGCTTACATGCTCAAAACTTCAGGGGAGGGGCATGTATTTTCACAGAAATCCTCTGGAAGTTAAACCAGCTTAACCTAATGGGACCAGATGATTTGTAAAACAGAACTATCTGAGAAGTTGTCTTTGGAAACTGTTTGAAAAAGGTCATGCACTCTCCAAAAACACTTGACAGGTGATTGGATGAACCTATCTATCTGTCACCATCTATCACAGACTAACTTCAACCAATCACATCAACCAACCATATGACAAAGGAATGACTAAACCAAACGAATGACAAATTCAAAGCCAGTCGGGAGAAGAGCGAAAGTATCTTTTCCATCGAGAAAACCCTCAGAGACGTTCTTTGCTCTTCTTTTAATGAAGAAATACTCTCCAGTTCTGATGGACTAACTGATGCTATAGCAGCATCTACACCATTGTTGTTTTCAAACGAACAGTCACAGTTGTCACACCTAAACCACGCCTGTAGCTGTTAGTAGTTCTTCATAAGATGCTGATTGGTCCAAACCACTTTGGTTCGCCCATAAGCGCATAACTTGAAGTCTGGCAAGATGGATTTTCACGTGATGTTGTGAATTCAGCTGCCTCGCAAGGTAAAAATCAGCTTAACTAGCAGCAAAAATATCAAAACATGGGAAAGGTTTCCAACAAACAATTTTACCACATCAGTCATTGCTCAGTTTATATTGGCAGGCTAATCCATCCAGAGACGTTATCGTGTTGGTTTTTGCTATGTTTATTTTTTTAAATCATAGCAAAAATGTGGCATCAGTTTAACCGCACCAAAGTAAATTTAAATAACCTAAGCCCTGCAGTGCATAAGTAGTACATTTAGATTGTGGAAAAAAGGTTACAAAAATCACTTTCCTCCCTGCTTGAAGAGTAATAATGAGGGCCAGGTTGGCACCTAGACGTGCTTCTGGCTGGCAGCCTTGGGGAGGTTCACACTAATCAGCCTGGTGTGAAGGTATTAGCCTTGCCTGTCTGCTTGGACCACCTCATTAAACACCTCACCTGATGGGTGCCACCAACCAGAACCTTATCTTAAGTCCCTCAGCTTGGTCTTCTCCTCAGCTCCTAGGGCACCATTCACAAGCTCTCAAGTCCAGAGGAATTGGTGCCTACAACGGAAAGATACAATCCTCCAAGGTGCTCCTGTACAGTAATATATAGCTTAATTCTGCCTTTATTCAGATGCATCATCTTCGTAAGTTCAAATGCAGCCCAGTTTAATATGTATCCTAATGAAAGTTTAGATCTATACAGCGCTAAATAAAAAATGTGTTTCTATCATACATATGTATACATACATATTTAAACCTAGAGATGCAAAGAAATAATTTGTGTTTATTTGATGCTTATGTAATGACCAGTTTGAATTAATTTCATTACAGTACTGTATATGGGTTGCATTTAGATTCATTTGAACAACTTATCAGTTAGTTCGAATTTGTTCAAACTTGACTTTCTGAAAGAATGACCAGCACAATAGGTGCATGTGACCAATTTAAAATTCACAGATTGGACAGACAGAACACAACACAAATAAACTCTGTCGGCATTGAAAACAATGCACTGTCTTCAGACTTCCTGTTGATCCCACTTGTCTTGTGAAACAGTTTAATCAAACTGCAAGAAATCTATGATGACCATTTTTTTGCTTCATACAACCTGGTTCTTATTTTTAGTAGTTTTGTTGATCGTTCTTATTGGTAATAATGATATTGTACTCACCAAGATAATTGGGGAGATGTGGAACCCCAGCGACATTGCAGAGAGGGTGAGAAACCAGAGAGGAATTAGATGGTTTAAAAAAAAATAAACTTAAGTTTGTCAAACTCTTTTGAAAGAAAAAATGAGAATGAGCCATGACCAAACTGTCCGTTGTAAACATCAGCCACAGTTTACAGACCAACTTCCTCGTTCAACTTTGACCTATTGTACCACCTATTGACATTTTCGGGTGTGTTCACTTTTAACTTTTACAAGTTAAAAAATCTGGCTGAACTGTTGGCTTGTCTACAACCTGGCGCTTATTTCTTACCCTGTCAGTGTTGCTGTGTTTCTAGAGTGCAAGGATATTATAACCAACAGAAACACAATGTTATAATAATAAATGATGAAAATGAAGGTTGTTCCGCAAAGAGGATGCACAACACTGTCCTAACTGTCCTTATTCTCTGACTGCCCTCTAGTATTGCTATTTGCAAACTGAGGATTCACCCAGGTCACACTGCATGCACAGCCCATGCATTAGTATATGTGGTTGTTATGGAAACCTAGATAGAAGGCTAAATCTTTTTTTTGAACAGTGTGTAAGTTTGCATGATTAAAGGCTTCACAGAAAATATGGTAGGATAGAATAGAGCAAACCCAATGGTAGCCAAGCTCCTAGGTAAGACAAACAAAAAGGGACGTTTCAACCTCCTTATAAATTGTACAATCTAAGGGGCAAGTGCAGTCTTTGCCCCAACATATGGCTGCTGTGGGGAGTTGAGTATTTGCTTTAACAGCATGATAGATCAGGAGTCAAGTGGCTAGATTCATTTGTTGGAGTGCAGAGGGAGTGCTCAGAGTTGGGAGTGCCACAGAGAGAAACGGAGGGGGAATGAGTGTTAGAGGATAAAGAGAATGGCAAGCCGTAGGAGGTGAGAGGTAGATAAGCCCGGAGAGAAAAGAGACAGACAAACAGAAAGAGAGCAAGAGCAACACGGGTAGTAAGAGGATGAGAGAGAGGGTTCAGTTCCCAGCACTCTCAGACAGGCACTCTTCCCCAGAGACTTCTTATCTACAGAGGGCATCTTTGACTTGATAATCCTGCTTCTCGTCACTTTTACCACCCTGAACCCCACCCCCACGTGCAAACACACACACACACACACACACACACACACACACACACACACACACACACACCTCCACCTATGCACCTCTGCCCAGGGCCCTGGGGAGTGAAGAGCTACCTGTCACTGCGCCTACACCTACAGGCAGCTTGTGGGGCAGGGTGGTGAGGGGTGGGGGGTTGTCACTGTGCCCGACTAAGAAGTCACCTTTCGGGGGTATGAATCTTAATAAGGTGAGGATGAAGGGGGGCTAGATGAGCTCCTGTTACAGTATGTGTGTGTGTGTCTAGGTGTGTGTGTGAGACAGATGGGGAGTTGCAGAGTGCTGACAGGCCCTGTATGCTTCCTGGCTGCCAGATTATTTTTGGTAATTCATAACCATTGTTGCTTAAAGGGGCTTTTATCTTCAACGGTTACTGATATAACAACACTCCAGAAACAGCAATGCAGCCGGCTCCAGTAGTCTGCGTCGCCGGTTATTTATGTGTTTACGCTTTCTGTGTTTTGTGCATTTGTGTGTCCGTGTGTTTGTATTTGTTTGTATGTGGCAGTGCGCTGAGAGGTAGGAGGGCTCTCACTCATAGAAATGAGGCTTTGTGAGAAGGTGTGGAGACAAACAAAGGAACTGAAATTGTACTAGAGCATAGAACGTGGAGGCTAAATAACACAACCTCTTAAATTTATGAAAAATGACTTGTTTGTTTGTGATCACTGTTGTTTATCATGTGGAGCATAGTGCACTGAAGTCGCTCTCGAACGGGCATCTGCTGCTTCAGTAATGCTTCAGAATCACTGGCTCGTTCTTCAGCTGCTTGGCTATGAGGTGACTAATAAAGTCATATCATGTTCATATCATATTCATGCAGATGTACAGTGCAGCTGTAACCTGACACTTTTCACTATAATGCTGCATTCACATTGATTCAGGCAGACGGTAAACGACAGACGGACAACACCTTCTGGATGGCATGAGAAAAACAAACAAACAAACAGTCTGACAGAATGGCAGGACAGCAAAACGAAACACACATGACAATATGTTGCGATGTCGCATTGTTTACAAAGAATGGAGTCAAATATATTAAATCAAACTATATCATGTCTATTATTTTATATAATTATTTTAGTAATACAAGTAGCTATAAAATGCAGCTTTCTCTTAATATCCTATTGCAAACCAAAAGTTTATGTTAAGTTTCCTCCAAAATTTAAGGTCATTAATTTCCAACATAGATAACAAAAGGACAACTGCACTTATGCTTGTCTAAAAAAATTATATGTTTTTAGCTTCCCGTTGGCCCATGTTTTCTCCTTGTGTGAGGGAGCTACAAAACATCCAGTTGTAAAGTCAGAAAATAATAATGAAATAGCATAAAAAGAGGTGACTTAAGTTCTTGCATTGCCTGCATTAATGGTGACCACCTTTTAGCAAACCTGTCCAACCTCAACTGTAATGTCGCTGAGATTTATTCCATGATAAAGACTTTTTTACCCTGTCTCTACATTGTGTTATGTTGGGAAGCTCCAGCCTCAATCAGGAAAAGTAAAGAAAAAAAGAAAAATGTAACTTTGGACGGCAATGCTGTCTACTGTTACCACTGCCGGTATTCTCTCCTGGCTTCACGTGATTTTACCATCCTGCTCTTGTCCACTAAAATGATATCCAGTTTGCCGTCTGCCTGATTCCATGTGAATGCAGCATTACAATTTGGTGAACTGGGCCCCAGTGTTGACGGTACTTTGTCTATTTGTCTGTGTGTGTGTGTGTGTGTGTGTGTGTGTGTGTGTGTGTGTGTGTTAAAAGTGTGTGTAGGAAGAAAAGTGATTCCATTATAAGGGTCCTGTAGCACCAGACATTCATAGAGTCAGTGAGTCACCGTTTTATTTTTGGCAAAAGTACAACAAGCACACAAAACTGGTCAAATATAGGCTCTGCAGAAACTTAAGTGTGTGGCAGAGTCAGGCAGGACAATCTGATTATGTTTGATCAGAGTGATTTTTAGATTTATTTATTTTTTATTTTACATTTTGGCTACAGCCTCAGTATGACTGGATGGATTACGTGCATGTTGTCTGGTGATGTGTACACCATCTGATGCAGCTGGACACATCAGCGATGTAACCTGAGGTCACACAGTGTTTAGGATCTTTCAACATTAAACACACTCACCCATGCCTCCAGGCTAAAATCGACCAGTTCCCAGCTTGTATCCAAGTCTTATCTATAGTCCATGCATCAGTCGTTATTATTTATGGCCATCCTGAGGCCTTTTATATATTACCTCTGATGAAATCATTGGTAAATAAGGTAAATTCTTCAAACAAATTTTGCTATCTGTCATAAGAAAATGGTAGGGGATCACAGCAAAGTTCACAAAACTGATTAAGATGCGAAGATTTTCAAAAGCTGTAGTGACAGCTGCATGTACTGTACAGGCATTTCTTGCGGCCCAACCACAGTGATGCCTGGTCTGAAGGCTGCAAAGAGCCAAAAACAACGCTGGCGAGGCTGTACTTACTGCAGCCCCAGTGAATGAAATGAAAATGCCAATACACTGATGTTTAGCAGGTAACATGTTTACCATGTTCATCATCTTAGTTTAGCATTTTAGTGTGGAACCATTTGCTAAATAACATACAATTATTACAATTCCTCCTATGGGAAAGACGAAGGTCTGTTCCAAAATCCATGATAATCCTGCACATGGTTAACAGTCCTCAAAAGCATAAATGTCAACCTGATGGTGTTCAGGCCGTTGGTCGTTGGACCTACCAAACTACCAACAAACATTTTCATCCCTAGAGCCACGAGCTGCTCGGGCGGGGCTGCAATTCTCATTCTTCACATTGGACCAACTTCAAAAAGAGTCATCCACATTGTGAGACTGTCAAAATAATTCCCGCCGCATATTATGTCCTGTCCTGTTCTGACAGACAGACGTAACCAAATCCAATTATACCACTTCTCCCTTTGCTCCCCATTAGCGCTCATCTCCCATTCTCCTCTCAAATTCCCTTCCTGCAACAAAACATTTGAATGACAATGGCATAGTCCTAACACCCGCAACAGGCACAGCGCTCATGCTCTTCTCCTGTGCCTCTCTCACCCTCTCTCCTTTCCACACGTTCTCCTTTCTGAACTCGATAGAAAGGAAAACAAAATGACAGGGTTTCATATCACTGCTGTGATACCCCGAGACTACACAGGGAAATGACTATTTCCACACACAAAAGGCTCCATTACTGCCAGGTGACCTCCTGTCATTGTGTTCCTTAACCTCAGAGTTAGACACCCCAGGATCGGCGCTTCAATGTATGTGTTAGCAGGTGTGTGTGCATGCGTGCCTGAGCAGTGTAATTGTGTAGACCTCCTCATGCAATGGCAAGAAATCTGTCATTCATTCTGCTTTTTTTTTCTCACACTGTTTTTTTCCTGTCATATTTGCAGTGACTGCACTGCCTTCTGCTTTTTAGCATTAACAATTCCAGCTTTCCAAAACTGTCAAATGTAGGGTGAATTATTTTCCTTTGAATTATGTTTTACCTTACTGAGAAGATAAGGGACTTTATTCTTTAGACTCAGGGCAGCGAATATGAGTGTTTTCCAGCTCTGCAACTGTATCTAAATGTGCTTAATCAATGCAGTGTATCTACTGCCTGAGTGTGTGTTCATTAACACAAACAAGTTAATACTTCCACAGACACAATGCCTTTGTGGCACATGTGGGCATGTTTTAGTGGGTACTGAGATTGGATTGATGTACTGCACTAAGTGTTTCAACCTTGTCAAGCTGATTCTGTGTCACATTCTTCCTTTTCTGCCTTCTGCACCTCCACCTCTCTTCACATATATCTGCTACCTTACCTGTCCCTTCCTCTTTAACTCCCCCAGTTGCTCTGATATGCCTACATTGTCCTACTGTTCCTCCATGTTTAAGTGGACATTTATGTTGTGCATTAAGAGGTTATGGCTTAGCTTACCTATGCCATGTAGGCTATGCTGTCAGGGCTACGGCAGCTACAGAGACGATAAGAACTGTGAATATTCAGCTTAGGCTGCTTGTGTTTTCACCCACACTTTTTGGATTCCAATGGAGATTGTTGGTAAAACTTTGTGATCATATCCTTTTCAGTAACACACATCTAGCAAAGCCAGTTCCACTGCAAACCTTCTCCTCACCACGATTGTGACTTTTATCACAGTGAACAACGTAAACACGGCAGTTGTTCAGTAATTAGACATACGTGAAATAGTGTGCCTCAATGTAACTCCACTCTAAAAATATTGTACATGCATAGCCCACCGTCACTTTATTGTATATAAAAAAAAAACTATTTACTCATTGTCACTTGTTGTGTCTTGGGTGGATCCGGTAGCTATAAGATATCAAAAAGGCTTAAATGCACCCTGACATTGACCAATTGCTCAAACCGTATCAGGAAATGGTTTGAGATGCATTCTGGCCAGATGTTAAAAGTTAAGATTAGTAAATTAATCTGTAAGCTATCTGTGGAAATAACCTCCATGGGGTCTGTTCCAAGTAATACCAGCAGCCTAAAACAGTAGAATTAAAGTGATATTAGCTAATTCTTCCTGTCTCAGGGAGATGTGGCTCCAGAGATTTTAGGACATACGATCGTTCAGAAAGCCAGTGTATTTATCTGATCACTGATCAGTTCGATCACTCGGGACTTGGCTCTATATGGGTAAGGGAGCAGCGAGTGAAAGCCTAAAACGAGACGATAAAACCTAAGTCTCGCTCGCAGTCCATAAATGTGATTCATCCATCTGTTTGTTCATGGATAGTTATTAGCTAGCCAGCTTAACTGTTATTGCTGTAACCATCCTGTGCCACGGCCACCTCCCAATCGTCCTGCCCATCCCCATCCTGCTTTTCCTCATCTGACCGTTGCCCTGTTTCCACTAGCTGATTCGTCGTCCTCCATTATACTCACATTGTTGTCTTCCTCAGTTATAATTCTTTAACATCTTCTCCTCCACCTCCACTTGCTTTTCTCTGAATCCATCAAAGGGCATCAGTGGAAAAGTGCTTTAGGGCCAGTTACTGCTTAAATATGTGACTTCTACAAGCACTTAGTCTCGACTGTAATTTATTGTCTTTAATGAAACGTACTACTTTTAATATCTTTGCAAACCGGAAGATGATAAACACGAGCGGGCTTTAAGTGTGCAGTTTTGGACTTGATAAAACTTTCTCCTTACATCTGGGGAGGAAAAAGAGGAATAATAATGTGAGGATGATATTTGTGAAAGTAGATGCACTCAGCTCTCGCTCAGAGCATGTTCATTCATTTACGATAACCATGCGGCGACCGAGCGACTCGGAACAGGAGCGTCGTTGCTAAGTGGAACAGAGAAGGGGAGCAGCTGGGCGAAATTCACCTGCCACTTCCAATGTGGATCAGAAATTGCACTCACACCAGCAACCTCTCTCCGACAGTGGGGAAAAAAATTAGGGGAAACAAGAGGACAGAGTGTGCTGTGGCCATACAAATCACAGACAGTAGATTGAATGGAGGGCAGTGATGGAAATGGGAAATGGTCACATTCTTTGAGACCTGCTGTGTTTGATAGACAAGGTTTCATGGTCCACTGAAGATGAATCAATGGGTGTAACACACTGATTTACAGCAGCTGTAAGCCTGATGGAAACAGAAGAACAGAGAAAACTCTGATGTGCCTTGATGAAGTATTCTTTGTAATTAAGGACACATTCAGTAGTATTAGTTTTTCCATCTGAGTAAGATTTTGTGTGTCCTAAAATGTTTGACAAAACATTGTAATAGATTTATTCCAACCTTGTCTCCTTTCTAGTAGAATATTGTTCGGGGGGGGAGTTGGCATTGGCATGTGTGGTTTGATTTTAAGGTTGGGAAAGCTAAAGATTGTGGTTTAGATTAGATGCTAATACAGTAAACACATTGCGCTTCAAGACATTGTTGACTTTTTCAATATTTAACCAAGACCGTGATCTTTCCTGAATCTTAAGGAAGTGCTGTGAGTTTCTAAACACTAACGTAAATAAGTCTAATGCTTGAGTTACTAGAGTAGAAGCAGATCATGTATTGCACAAATGGATGATGGATGGAAGACAAATTAAATGTGTTGTCAGTGAAATCTTGCAGATGGGAACAGATACAGTATGTTCAGTAAAATGTTTCCTTATTATGCTGATGATTTGGGTGACATGTATATATACAGTATATATACAGTATATATATATATATATATATATA
>JAVQJD010075516.1:0-20129 GCA_036023655.1 Nannoperca australis
GCTTTGCGGGGGTTCTGCCTCTTGAACAGTCTGTTGACATCGCTCTACAGGATGGAGAGAGTCATCACTGTGGTGGGAGAGGAGGGGGCCTCTAGGGTGGGCAGTTGTGGGAGGACCCATGCCCCTGCTGTGGTGGGGGAGGTGGAGATGGTAGGATGGAGGTGGAGGATAGCGTCACTGGGGATGGTGTCAGGACTTTCCCATTGACCTTCAAAGCGACAGTAAAACTCATTCAGGCCGTTGGCCAGGCACAAGTCGTTAGTGGAGTGGTAGGCTTTGGGTTTGTAGCTGGTAATCTGCCGGAGCCCCCTCCAGACAGAAGCAGTCATTAGCTGAGAACTGGTGTTGGAGAACATTCTGTGATGCCTTGGGCACAACTGTTAGTATGTCCTCTGGCTTTCATCCCCACGGTCAAGCTGAACAGACTAATCAGGACCTGGAAACAGCATTGTGCTGTGTTGCAGCCACTAACCCATCTTACTGGAGTACCCATCTCCCTTGGGTTGAATACGCTCACAACTCCAGTCTCATTTCTGCCACGGGTATGTCTCCATTTGAGTGTTCTGTTGGTTATCAGCCTCCCCTGTTCCCCTCACAGGAGGCAGAGATTACTGTCCCATCTGTTCAAGCTTACCTTCGCCGCTACAGAAAAGTCTGGAGGTCTGCTCACACCTCTTTGGTCCGCTCTGTGGAACAAAATCGGATCAGTGCCAACCGCCACCGCATCCCTGCTCCTGTCTACCTGCCAGGTCAGAGTGTTTGGTTTTCCTCCAAAGACATTCCACTTAAAACTGACTCAAGGAAATTGGCTCCCAGATATATTGGGCCCTTCGTGATTGAGAGCATCATTAACCCCACTGTTGTTAGGCTCAAGTTACCCAAGTCTCTACGAATCCACCCATCCTTCCATGTCTCCCAGCTCAAGCCAGTTTCCTCTAACACAGTGCCCAATTTTGACCTGATGATGGAGCTAGATTACAAATAATTGGACATGAACGTACATACCAAATGTCATGGCAATCCATCCAATAGTTGATCAGAAATTCAAAATAATAAATGTCAATCTCATGGTGTGGTGCTAGAAGAAAACACAAAAGCTCTTACCTTGGCATTGAGAGCTGTTGATTCTCTTGTAACCGGGAGGACAATCTATCAGAGGGATAGCTGATGAGAAGAGAATGTAAAGAATAAAAAAGAGAAGGGAGCAAACATTTTAATCATTGCATTCAGACATTTAAGGAATGCTTAAACTATCATAAACAAATGCATTACAAACATGTTTTTTTGTTTTCAGGTGCAATTTAGCCATGATTCCCTACATTACCCTATCATTCACACACCATCGCCTGTGACACTTCTCTAGCAGTGTGGCATCAAAAATCAGTGTCACTTAAAACCTTTCTGGAATTTTCAGGTTTGTTGGTATTTTTGCCACAGCTGATCTATAAAGAAGTTCGAAATTTGTTGTGGAATATGCACTATTTGCGAGCAGCAGCCTCTCAGATCAGTTTGAAACAGCAGGTCATTTTCCATCTTTTTTCATGATACATTTAGATGTAAGTATCAACTTTGAGACTATTCTACACATAATGTACTGTAGATTCCGTCTTCTCAGACGTCCTGTATCTCAAACTATCCAATAAATGTTTAAAATAATTTAAAGGTTCTAAAATAAAAAACTCTCAGCTAATTTCATGTTTTAAAGATGTCTTCTTAATAAGTTAAAATAATTATTTGTGATTAGTATTTTTACGCAGGTTGCCTGTCGAGGCCTGGTCAAATTAAATCTCTTTATTTCAAAAGTGTTATTTATGGTATATTTATGGGTATTATTTGTTGCATGCTAGTTTATTAATGTTTTGCATTGTTTAATTTTGTTTGATCATCAGCCTGTGCCATCACAAATCTACTGAGCACTCTGACACCATTCTCTAACCGTCTTACCAAACAAAAGAAGACTGTTTCAATATGACATTGTGTGTGAGTGTAAAAGTGGCTACGGAGACATCAGGGGAGCACCCAGTAACGCTTCCTTGAGTTTGGAACTCGAAACCAGGAAGGGTGAACGATCTGTTCGTCCAGTTCTAGCTCACTTAATAAGAAAGCATATCCAGTCAGCTTCATAGACAGTCTTATCTCTCAAAAACTGTAGATATTTCAAAATATGACAATATTGAAGCAAATTAACAGGATCGGATGTTACATGCATCATAGCATTTACAAAACTGTGTTGAACAGAGCTAAAAATATTATTAGTTGACTAATAAAGAAGCAGATGAACAAAGGATGAATGACCAGGAGGGACAGAGATGAAGAGAAGAGAAAGAGTTAACACCAAACACATGTAAAGACTCTGGGAAGGAGCTTGAGGATAAATAGCTGAAAGCTGCTCAGACAACTAGTAGCTCACAGTAAACCACAGACTCAAGTCAAACTGCAGGTTAGAGACTTGGCCCTGCTGTAATGGTGGACAAAGGCACCCGTAGGGAGGTGGTACCCAAATACCTGGGAGCAGATTGATATTTTGCTCAATAGGAAACAACAAGGCAATGTTTGTGTGGCCAATAAAGCCAATTTATTTACCAGCTACCAGTGTCTCCATGGCACAATGGATTGTTTCACACTTCAATGTGCAGCAGAAACAAATCTAAACTCATGCCCCTGCCATTCCTAAAGAGAACAGAGGGAAGGACAAATCTCTGGCTTTGTAGTGACTCCCACAGAAATATGTGAATAGTAAGACTATAAGGTCCTTCTCGTGGTGTGGTCTCGTGGTTTATAAGGCATGTGTGCTAAAAGTTGGCATGAGTGATTATTATTATAATAAACAGGGTTGATCATATTTGAAATGTACTACATCTAAATCATCTATCAACAGAGTGGCATTTTAACGTATAGAATGGATCAGATTGATTGACCAAAAGCTAATCACTGTCCTTTTCTACACACAAGTACAACTAGTGTGTTATTAGTGTGAACTGCATAATTAAAGAGACACTTGAACTTGAAATTCAGTTTACTGGTCATGGCGAGTACTACTCAGCCTGTGGAAACTCCTGCATTACAAACTGAAGGTGTACAGTTTGAAAGACGCCGGCATTTCCAAGAAAGAGAATGACTGATGTGGGGTTAGGGTCCCATACTAGGAATTAAAAGTCAGAATATGTCAGCCTCTGCTGCATCACTTGGAACCATTCTGTGTTTAATGTGTCTCTTGTGACTTTTCTACTTTATTGTAGTCACCTGTAGTGATGTGCCGTTCAAGAAGAAATTGTTCATTTTAAACTAGTATTTGACGTGAACGAGTCGTCTCAAAAAGTAATTTCTTCATTTTCCACGTGACAGCTACACAGGCTCAGTATTGGACTGAACCAAATGGCCCATCACTAGTCTCCTGAATGATCTAATGATAGTAGGTTTATATTATGGCAGTCACTTTTAATTTCTTCAATTTTCTTTCTGAGAATAACGTTTTGTCCTACAGTGCAGCGAATCTCTCTAAATACTATTAGAATTAATAAGCCTCATCTCAACCATCCAATTTTTTTCTCATGTTTCATGGATCTTTTTATCAAAGAACCAGCTATTGCATGATGATTCACCACAGTCTCCTACAGTTTCATGTCCATCAAAGCCTTAAAGTGCTTTACCATTACAGTTGATGTAAAAAAGATGTGTATTTTCGGTTGTATACAGCAGGTTTATGTATTTACCTGCCATATTCAATTTTTCTCAAATTGTTCACATAAAACTATGCCCCTCTGCCACCCCCTCTCCTCATAGTTTACACAGAGTGTGTCTTTTCATGCTCTACATCTTTCAAGCTCTGGCTTCAAAGAGAGGTTCCATAGTTCTATAAAGGGAGTGTGGTTAAATAGCCAGCTACTACATAAAAAGCACAGCCACATTCAGGCTGGCAACCCCCTCCCTAACCCCCCCACACACCCACACACATTTATAAAGTTTAGCTGGGTAACAAGCTCTCTAAAAAGACCTGTTGAGCAGGGGCCGGCACTGCATGCCACCAAGGCATTTGGTGCTTTTCCTCTCTGCAAATAACTGCCTGGGTGACAGTCACCTGTCTTTTAATACCCGGGCCAGCACAAGGGTCATATAATGTTTCCTAATTGCTCTGGTTCAGCGTCTGTATTTTGCCTGTTGCTAGCTGATGTAAAAGACTGTGAGAGACACTCACTGAGCTGTGTAGTTTTCCAGGCGGCTGGACTTTCACTCTAAGTATAGTCCAGGTTAAATTTTATTTGTTGAATAAATTCTCTTTTTTTCAGCTGTTTTAGTTGCTGTTAGTTTTAACTGTTCATTTGTGTTGACATCTGTGTTTCAAGCCATAAGGACGGTTTAGTCCCTTACAACCAAAATACATAAACAGAATAAGAGCACTCAATTAACAGCCAAGTGATTGACTGCTGTCAAAGATACTGTGTGGGAAATAATAGGTGATGAGGTTGCTCAAAAAGTTGATACAGCACTGTTCTCAACACCACAGTAGTAAACAACAACTGTGTCTTTTGTTTCCTGATGCTGTTAAAGGTTAGTTCACTCTGTAATATGTATATGTAAACACAGAAGTAAAACAGACCAATCATTTCAATTATGATCAGATGAAAAACATACAAAATGCAGATTTTTCACACCTCAATAATGAGAGCTGAGATTGATAAGAAAAAATGAGATTAAGCAAAAATTTATCAATCATGTGTCTACAAAGACACAGAGCCAGAACAGCATCTGAGAAAAACAGCTGTACTTACAAGGTTTCTTTGGACACTTCTGGCATTTGTGGAAACCCCAGGACGTCCCAATGGTCCCACAGCACTGCTCCTGCTTAGTGAGACCTGGCAGAGCCTTCCCACACTGAAAAATACAGATGAACAATCACACAGAGTGGCAGAGAAAGAAAGCATTGGAAGGAGGTGAATTATTATTTAGATTTGAATAAAAAGGATGTTTCTGTACGTGATACCCAGGTGTCAAACACAAAAAAACATTACTACCTCATCCTCCCTCAATCAGACGGCAATTGAGGGAGTGTGTTCTGCAGATAAGAACACATAGGTCTTTTCATCGAACATATGATGTCACAGGCTCCACACGTTTTTGCAGCTAGCATGTAAATGCATGGATACGGACTGTTCTGGTGGCTAGGTTTATGTGAGATTGTCTAATTAAAATAATATTTTAACCCAAAATATTGGACACAGTAAAATTTTGACTAGATGTGCATACCTGACTCCCTACGGTCTCCTGGAAGCAGCGACCCAGTGTGTTCTTAGAGCTGACTGGCTGGTACTGGGGGACCTGGTAGCCATGCTGGCTGGGATAAACTAAGTTGTACCCGTGGTGCTGGATCTTCTGGCTGCTTTCTGAGTGGTGGTATCTATAGCTGGTGGAGGAAGAGGAGCCAGATTGGGAACCTTTTAGCTGGTGCCCATTGTTGTGGTAGTTGTCCAGCTGAGACACCTGGTGGACCTGGACAGAGGCTTCTGGAGGGTGTTTGATGTGGATGTTGACGATGTTGGGGTTAAACACTGGAGGCATATGGGACAACATGAGCAATACAATTATTACAGTGCATATTCCTTACAAAAAAGAAATGGCTGGAAAGGACACATTAAGATTGCACCTAGGAGAGTGTGGAGGGGGTCGTGGGCGGTGCACCCAAAGTTCAAACTTGTTGAACTTTGACCCAAGCTGCACTGACTTGTGGGCACAGCCAATCGTTGTTGATCACTGCTTAACTAAAAATTATTATTTGTGTATTTCTAGAATACATTTCTACAATAACAAATGAGCCTGATGAGACTAGACCAGATCAAATATATTAGAAAACACAAGCATGCAGATGCATCTACCAGGTTGGTTACAAAAACAATGTTTGAAAGATAAGATAAGATGAACCTTTATTAGTATATTGCAGGGCAAAGGTGAAAGTGCAAAACATAATAGATATAAAAATATAGCATGCAAAATTTTAAACAATAAAGAATAAAATAAATATATATACATATACAAAGCCAATGAATTTACATTATTATGGGTATTCTATTGCACAGTAATATTGCTATGTGTATTGCTATTACCTTGTCTTTCCGCTGTAATGTGAGTATACCGTGAGAAAATAACCTACAGGGTTTATCTCAGCTTGGGCTATGAGATTACCAATTAGGATCACTGTATACGTAATGGGGAAGTAATATTTGTAATTACACTAACATCTGAAATGATTGATCTAACCTGAACCAACTAAAGTGAAAAACATCCAGAAACACTAACGCAGGTTTGAGAGAATATTACACTGAGTAACTGAGTGTAATGCTCAATTAAGCCCCTTTAATACAAATAACCTCCACTCTACATCACTGCTGATCATTTCATTTGTGAATTGCACTTTTCAAGACCTTCAGCAGTAAATTGGTTTAAACATGCATCCTTTAGAGGACATTGGCTGATAAAGAACAGGAAGGTGTTACTGCTCTACTTATTATTCCACCCATATTTTCCATCCAGGTAACAAAACCAGTTGTTTAGCCTTTAATCATACAGTTGTGCCTTTCACTCACCAGGACTCTGGCCGTTGCTGTAGGTCAGGGGCAGCGTATGTGTGGAGTGGACCTGAGCTTGGCCATAGCTGCCTGACGTCTGCTGGTGTCCGTTCTGAACAGGCATCTGGCAGAACTTTCCGGAAAAGTTGGGAGGGCATTGACACTTGTCCCTGGTGCTGCACTTGCCACCATTTATACACGGCAGGTGACACACCACTGAGAAGAGAAATAAGTACAAGTAGATTATGTTGATGCACTGATGGGCCCAGACACAAATACAAAGCCATAACAAACACATCCATTAATTTATTTATATTCACATTTGTGTGACTCTTCAACACACCTCTTCAACACACCAGCCATCCAACAAGATTTCAGAAATCAATCACTTAAAATAAACACTAAGCAAACGTGCATGTCATCAAAAAGATCATGTACATTTGAACGTTTCTGTAATTTACACCATGGCCACTGATTGACTGGAAGGTGTGGATTAACTTATAGTAACCGGACAGTATAACTGTACATCAATAACTGCGTTCCTATCCACCTATTTTATGCACATTTTCAATCTGCACATAGAAAAACCCTGAGAGGCAAGGATTAAAATAAAAACCTGCCAAACTCTTTACGCTTGGCTGAGGTGGAAACATCAGATAGGCAGGCAGAAAAAAGCTAAGGAGGTCAAAGAAGCATGACTTACATGTCCAATGGGCAATGACAAGACAACATTCCTCATATATCTATATCAATATCAATATATACATGAAAAAAAACTGAAATGAGCTTTTAGCTTTGACTGGTGTTCATTATGTCCTCTTCTTCTGCAATGGTATATTGGTACCCGTCAGCAGCTGTTTATCTCTGACTCCTAATATTTACATTACATTACATTTAGGCATTTAGCAGACGCTTTTATCTAAAGCAACTTCCAAATAAGAGCTTTACATAAAGTGCATAGAACCATGATCAATAACAACAAGATATCTCATCAAACTTGCAAGGGCTGGAGATGAATCACAAGTGCTATAGGTAAGTAATAGTAATATAAACAAAAATATTAAAAAAATATTAAATATAATATAAAATATAATTAAAAACAATTCACCTAACAGTAGTAGATGGAAACATTTTCTTTGCAGGTTTCCTGGAAATTTTGGTGCAACATTTGGATGGAATGGCAGCTTGTGATAGAGGTGTTTAATTGCAATTCTAAATTTCAGATTTAAACTGTGGGTAATGACACCAACAGTGTGACTTAGTTAAAGATCTTGGAGCTAAGAAGATTTGTGTGATCACCACCAACAACAACCAAAAAAAAAGATAAGCAGCTTCTCAGTAAGAATGTGTCTTTACGTACATGCTGAAGTTTCCACAGACCATGAAAACACCATAACACAACAGGTGTCGGCTACTTACACACAGAACAGGCTGTGCTTGGTTTATACCCTCTGGTTGAAAGGGTGCTGCAAACAGCAGTGTCATACTTATGTAAGAAGCCAGAATGAACAGAGAGATACAGTGACTCCACTGTTCTGTAGCCAAGAGGGGTTATTATATATATACAAACATGGCAGAAAATATTGGGACCCTAGCATCTTTTAAAAAAACACCCACTACCCACTAGAAAAACTGGAATCAGGGCATTTACTGTTACATCGCCTGTTTGAATTCTGTGATCATTTGTGAATTCAAATCCCTGACACACAAACAGAACAAGATACATGGTTCCAAGCTTTATTATCTTATCTTCTTATTTTTTCATTCCAAAGAAACTCACACATCACAAAGTCTGATGAGAAATGACACAAATCTGTGACCAGGAAAGTGATTTTATGATTCCTATTCAAAAACTCTGTACAGCCGCTATTATTCACATCAGCCTACAGTCATCTACTACGGGTCGTCATAGCGGCGCAGCTAAGTCTGTTTGTCTCTGCCGTTGTTTGCTCACGTACAACCATGATGTAGCCTGACGTTAGCTAGCTGTCATGTGTTAGCAAAGGTTAGCACTGGATCCAGCGGACCTCTGCCAGACTAACATAACATCAGTTAAACTGAACCTAGCCCGGTTCTGTGTGAGCAAACAACGGTTGAGAGACAGACTTGCACAGTGACGAACTTAAAACTGAACTGAAACGTTGAAACAAAAACACAAAAGCGTAAAAATGAAACTGAAAAAAGATTGACATGATGAACAAATCAGAACATTGTCAATGAAAAAAACTTTAGAATGTAAAAAAAATACAAGTTCAGGTTTTGTTTTTGAAGCCAAATGTTCTTTTCGATTCAAAATGAAACTGTCGCTGATCTGGCTCCATATTAACTGTGCTTTCTATCCATAATAATGGTAGTCAAACAAAACCATGTAAACTAGATTATTAATGCATTAACCCTACTTGAAATCAAACTTGAATAGAGACCTGATACTGCATCTTTACTACAAGTGTCAACTGCAAATCATTACACCTGAACTAGTTTTTTATCCAAAAAACACGCAGAGGTCGCTGTTTTATCTTTCTGCAGAAAGCTCCACAAATCAGATGGTTTGAGCAGCCTATAGCCTAAAGCCAGGATGAAAAGCGCTAAACCAGTCCAGAGAATAACTTTGCACTATCTATTTTTATCTATTATTCTCTTAGGGCTCACACTTCCGCGTTGTGTCCTGACTACAGTCTTGCCATTTGCAGCAAAATCTCAAAGTAGTTACTT
Source organism: Nannoperca australis (assembly GCA_036023655.1). NCBI lineage: Eukaryota > Metazoa > Chordata > Actinopteri > Centrarchiformes > Percichthyidae > Nannoperca > Nannoperca australis. Next base: position 9,273 of record JAVQJD010075516.1, read on the forward strand.
GAGTGACTGAGAGACTCCTGGAGCTAAAGTAAAAATCTGCTTGCTGCTTTGTGTAAAAAATGACATATATGCCGAAGTTGTATATAAAATGTAAGGCATGGCTGTCCTCTGAATAAAGTGTTATACTTATATTTTTCCTTTAAGCCCTCTTGTCTTCCCTTCCACACTCAGCTCACCTCCCATACCAAAATCTATTTGTTTTAATCCAACAGTAAATGGTTCAATATTGTCTGGACTGCAACTGACACAAATGAGGTGGCAGCAACAGGCGCCTTTAATAAAGGAAGCATGAGCTGAGGGCCAGAAAGCTCTCAGCACTTGGCAAACCACTGTACTCACCTAGGAAAAGATATGCAAGAGGAGCTGGAAAAACACCACTTAAATCCACTCCCAGGGACCGCGGCAGGCCAAATGGGATCCACATACAACAGGCTGAATCATTCAGATTTGAAAAGTAATCGTTAAGTGGTATCAAGTCATTCCCTGAATTGTCCCACTATCACCAACATATCATCTGCTGACCTATTTTTTACAAGGTCAGGAAAAACAATAAGGAAACAAACTCTTTACACATTCATGTGACAAGAATGATTGTCAAAGATGGTGCAATATTCTTTTCAAGAAAAGACAAAAACAAGAAGTAGAACATTCTGGGAAAATGTATGCACTTCATCACTGGACATTATTTTATTTCACACAGAAATAAAATGTGTGTGCCAAAGTTTGTGGCAATCCATATGGTGGTATGGCACTGGAGGAAAAGTCAGAGGAGTCATTAGGCTTCATCCTCTGGGGACCATGAAATATTACCGTCTGGGCCAAAGTGGTGGACCAACCAACCAACATTGCCTTCCGTACCGCCACATCACTGTCGTACCTCAAACTTCATAGTCACACATTGTCAGACAAAAAAGCTCAGAGCACTTGGAGCTTTATGGACTGAGCGCAACAATAGGCTTGTTTGAGATTAACTGCACCTCGCCTGGAAAATGGATTGTTTGAACTGACCGCAATCATTTTGCACAATCACTAGATTCCTCTATCAAGAGAATTTTAAGCCAATGTTAGAAATGTTGCAACAAATAGAATGTGAATTAGGTGTGTTTCCATCATCTGGGTGGAGGCAAATAAACTGTCTATCTCAGGTTCCAATGTCAGAAAAAAAACACATGGACCTAAATCTTACTGCTATTGGGCAGGTTCTTTTGTTTTAGCTCATATGAGACCATTTTTCTTGCTGACAGAGAGGTGTCATTAACAGGTCTCCCCTACAAGTGCAGCACTGAGTTTGACAGATCTGGGGAGATTTAAACTTCAGTAATATACTACTATTGCTTAAAGATTACCATTATATAACTAAAAACAGAGATACAGCCAGTCAGGCTTAGAGACAATCAGCCAGATGGATGAAGAACTGGGCTGGTGTCCGAGGGAGCATTTTTCTGCTGATTAGCTTGTGAAAAGCCTGGAGGCATCTATCTAACATATAACCATACTACAGTTGGTTAAGAACATTTATTTAATTGTGATATCATAATCATTTCAATAAGTAATGAATACTTGACTTAAAAGTACTTAACATTTTCATAGATTCTACTGCAAATGAGCTTTAAAATTTCCATTTCCTTGACTCAGGTCCGCACCCTATCACACAGACGAGAAGGAGGAAGGAGGGGAAGAAAGACTGAGGGCGGGGGGGAATGAAGCAAGCCTGAACAGGCACATGTGAATCTGCTACATTCTCTGAAGATCAACACATCAACAGCAGGTTGGAAGATTATAATCAAAATAATAATAAATACATATCCCCTTTGAAGGGCAGGATCAGGGAGACACTATTCTGCATGTGAAGTAAGCCTAGTAACAAAACAGCAATCTCAGAAATGAAAAGTTTTAATACTTGCTAGTGGCATGACTAGGGATAGTTGCTCAGTCTGTATTTCACACTGAAACGTCTACTACTGGATGGATTACCATGACATTTGGAACAAATATTTATGGCACACTCAGGATAATTTATAATAACTTTGGTGAACCCTTACCATTTCATCTAGCACCATCATCAGTACATTGGTTTCTGACCAAATACCTGCAAAACTAATGGCATCCCCACCAGCCTCAGCTGTATGTTGTGTTTAGTGCTAATTAGCAAATGTTAAAATGCTAACATGCCAAACTAAGATGGTGAACATGGTAAACATTAGACCTGCTTGACATCAGCATGTTAGCATTGTCATTGTGAGCATGTTAGTAAGTTGAAAATAGCATTTAGCTCAAAGCACCGCTGTGCTACAGTCACGCATGCCATGGCAGTAGACCCTTAGGGCGTTTTCATACCTGCTCGGATCAGTGGATGAGAGAAAAATTCAATGGAACCAAAATGCATCACTACAAGCAACGTCAGAATGTTTACTCTGCTTATTGGTCAGATGTGTCTGGGGCGAGAGCAAGACAGCAAATACAAAAAGAAGGTCCTGTGTTCTGGACTAGTGCATATTTCTGCGACAGAAACATTGCTATGGTTCATTCTCCAGCTACCTGCTACTACTAGAAACAGTTTGTGTGCTCTGCCGCATCCCAGAATGCAAAGCACACCTGTCTACAGAAGTCGTTTAGCTCAAACTTGTGAAGTGTACCACGTGGTTGGGTCCGATTGAGGTCGGATCGCATTCCTGCCACAAACAAACTGCTCCAGTTTGTTTGGGACCGGACTGAGACAACCTCCTCTAAAGGGTCTACACCTGAGTGTGATTAGTGTGTTCACACCTGCCCAAATGAAGGGGGCACCAAGGGGATAACAAACCAGAGTCTAATTAACCAGACTGAAAAGCACACATGTTAAAACACCCATAGTCTTGTTTGGGTTATGTTACAGGTGAACAACTTTTATTGGTAAGAATCCTGGAACAACAGTATCCAGTTCCCATAACGCATCCAGGTTGTAGCTGAGCTAAATTCCAGGTTTTCCAGCGATGACGGAAAGACAACATTGATGGATTACTCTGTTAAAAGCATACAGTTACACTCACTTCTGTATCATGACTGATGGTAAACTGTGGCAAAGGTCTCTTTCACTCTCATATTTTCATTTGGTTATTGTTCTTTGTCTCAGATTCTCATGTTAAAGTTCATAAATGTTGATTTTGAAGCAAAATGTGCTTAACTGCCACGAGTGAACCCAGACATCATTACAAATTAATTCCAGTTATTAGAAGAAAACCATTCCTCCAGGTCATCTGGAGTTAACAGTCTGTGGGGTTTATTCAGTTTGAATTGGTGTTACTCCAGTTATAATTATTTGCTCAGCTGAGTCAGACAGGAATTCATGTTTGTTCTGCTCTTCCCATGTTTCTGCATGTGTCAGAGCTGGAGATACTCATCTGCCCCTTGTAATGACTAAGACAGGTTCAGACACAGCTTGCCGGGTCTGTGCAACACATTAAAGAACACCACGTCATGTGCTCCACTACACAGAAGCAGTTTAATGATATCCTGAGGTTGTGGTCTTATTGTATACACTCAATTCAATGACATTTACACTATGCTTTTGATTTGCAACCTAACACATTTAACAAATCTAACCATGCTACAATTTCTTCCAAACATACAGACAATGCATCTAGATTTCTAAATAAACTGGCTTCAGAGAAGATTACTCTGAAGCAAACATGTTTGTCAGCCATAAGAAATTGCCCATGACTGAATTTAAAAAAATTTAACTAATTATTCCAACTTTTTATATTAATACACATCTTAAAGAGAATGTTTAGAAATGAATAAAGTCATCATCAGTCACCCAAAGTCAGATGAGGATATCAATGTCAATTTACATTAATGTCCACCTGTCCAGTACAGAGATAGGTCTGGAAGCGGGGGGAACTGGGAAGGAAAATACCTTCTATTCTAAAGCTGTCTCATCCATACTTTTCATTGTGTTCATTTAACATGCTGAAAAAGAAAAAAACAAGACTATTAAAAAAAGCAGCTAAAAGACGCTCCATATAGATGAGGGGAAATGCAGAATTGGGTGAAAATTCTCTGTGGGCTATTACACTATTACTTACTATCATAGACTCATTAGATCCATTGATAATATAAAAATATTGATGAATTCAGCTTTAAAGTTCTTTTTGAGAATCATAATACAAATAATAACAGCACCATAGACAGAAGATCAAATGGTCTATTGTACTTTGAGTGACATTAGACAATAAACAAGCATGGACTGCCTGGTTTTTACAGATCACAGCAGATCAGAAACACATGCAGAATGGAAAGAACGTTGTTTTTTTAAATTCAGCTGATCACTTTCTTTGTAGCACTATCCTGTACACCAGAGATCACAACAGCCAATTCAGAAGGGTGTTCATTTGAGCTAAATGCTTTGCTAGGGTTAAATAAAAGGTTCTGATGTAAATAAGTGCATTTTGTTGACAATTTTACCGCTTTAATAGTGTGTGTGTGTGTGTGTGTGTGGGTGTGTGTGTGTGTGTGTGTGTGTGTGTGTGTCAGTGCTAATTTGTCCTGAAACCAAGTAAGCAACAAAACTCTGGATCACTTACCTACTCTGAAGTTGGGTGCTGTCAGGGTGTCTGTAGCATGACCGTTCTCGCTGATGATGGTGGTGGTGTTTCCCAACTCGCAGTTGTTGTGACATCTGCCTCCTATGCAGGTTAATTTGCAGATAGTTGGTGTGAAGACCACCTTGATCCTTCCTGTATGGTTTCCCACTGCTGGCGAAAAAATTGTGCAAACCAAGAGGGGGAGGGAGAGCAGATGAACTTTGGTTATTCTTTGATCCATTGAAAAACGTTAAATCACTTTCAAGTTCAAGCTCGTCACAATTGACTGGTGAGGCTCCAGTCAAAACAACAGTCACAACAATGACAAAAAATCTACTATGTAATTTTCAATTTTGAAAAACTTGTGATGTGTCTCCTCCCTGCACTTATATACTTCCAACTAGCCCTCTCTATCTGTTTCTCCTCCTCTTCCACTGCTCCTAAATCCAGTGGCGCCTCTGAAACGTGAGCAGGAATAAAGAAAAAAATCTGGGAGAGAGAGGAGTCAGCAAACAAAACTCTGGGATGTTTTCCAGTTCTTCATTATAAGTCTCTGAGAGGTGGATATTGGCATATAAGCATACCAAGCTTTGTTCCAAAACAGACAAACATGCCACCTTTAGCTCTTGTGCCTGCATTCCTTGCTCTCTGATTTTCTCCTCATTCTTTCTTTCTTCTTAGTTTTTACTGTTGAGGTTTAGCAAACTAAGCTTATTGTCACACTTCAATTAAAGGAAAAGAGCTCCAAATATCCTTTGCTATGAGTTCGCACTGAGACCAGGAAGCAGTAGCCTTTAGAAGTCCTGTAGGACAAAAGATTCTTCCCTACTTTCATAATACCCAGCCCTCAGTGCAGACTGACAGGAAGAAGAGATAAGTGAAGAGTAAAAACTTGGACAGAGATACTGCATCCCATCTCGAAGTACCTGACACATTTAATGTTTCACCTACAATATCCTACAGACATCTCTTCAGGTACATTTAGCTTTTTTAATATAATTCACGTCTCTCAATCTTTTAATATCTCTTCCCTGCGCGGTGGTTCTTGGCCTCTCTGTGTCATGTCCAAACCCCAGTCTCCAGTGCTCAGTGCTTTGTCTGTGGCTGTCAGCTGTTCACACCACAGAGTGCAGACGCATGGAGTAAAGCCAATCAGCCGGAGGAATGTTTTCTCAACCTGAGAGGCAGGAAAAACCACTGGGTAAGATGTCCCGGGCTACCTAAACATTTGCTAATAGGTTCAAAAATGAACTATTAGAGAGGGACATAATATGATGTAGCGGTTACAACTGAATGCCAATGGAAAGGTGGTTTTAGAAATACAGCCAGGTCCATATATGGACGTCCAAGATTTAGAGTCTAAACATGGTTTGTCCAATTCCCTTTAGCAGGAAGATTATTTGCAAAAAGAAATAAGAAGGAAAGGAGAGCAGCAAGATAACTCTGAACAAGGAAAATGAGTACTGAGTTTTTTATCCGTGAGCCAAATGTAAAGAAAAAGTGGAAACTGCTTACTCACAAATTGATTGACAGATTGTTTGCAAGGCCTACTAAATAAAAGTGTTTACTGATGAGTGATTTATGTAAACATTGTGGTAAAACTGGCTTATATTTACTATTATATTAACTGAGAAATTGCAGATTTAATCAGGGTAACCTCATCCCTGTCCCACTACTAAGCCCTGACTAACAAGTTCAGATCCAAACAGAGAGAGAGAGAGAGAGCGATCACAGGGAGACAACATTTTCACGACACAGTGGATCAAATAATACATCATTTGTTGAAATACCTGACTGACCAAAATAGGAGTGGTTACTGATTGGGTGCCCATATTGTCAGGACATTGTTTGTCAGTGCCTTTCAATACACATATGACTGGTCATTGGACTGCAGAAGCAAAACAAATCAGGAGAAACTGCTCTGTCAGACAGCTCTCTCTCACCAACTGCTGAATGGGCCAAAAGAGCAGCTGCTAATAAGGGTCGATTAGATCCAAAGGTGCTGGACACACTGCAGAAAGTACGAGAAAACATACAACCAGATGACGCCTTGTGGCTAAAATGCCAGATTTGTATTTTAGGGCCCTTTGGCCTAACACTGTGAATGTCCCACAGAATCCAATCACTTAAATAGTCATAGTTTTCATTGCTATTTACATTATACCAGTCAGTTGAAATGCTGACAGATGGCATAGATGTGCCCTTCAGGGGAGGAATATGCCTCAAAAACTGCTTCAAATTCTCTTCACACGGAAATTGCAGAGCTTTTCTGCTTTTCAAGCAGCTCTGTATTCTATACAATCATAAGAGTCACACTTTTACAAGGCTCTGTGCAGTAGGTCTTTGGCCCTAGCAATGATAAAACTTTTCTAAATCCTCTGAAACCTCCCTCTCTCCTGCGGCTCCACTTTTATGCCTCTGTAAGAATGCGCATGTTACTGGCAGACTTCTTTGGTTGTGTCGAGCATATGGAAAGGGAGTCAGGAGAGCATTTCAGACACAACACAGACATCCATCAAATTGATTCATCCAGGCTGCAGAGAGGCTGGTGGAGACAGTGCAGCAGGGATGAATGATAGCGTAAATACTGAAGTCAGGGGGATCATTTCATTCTTTCTGATGTTTTCCATTGAACTGCAGGGGGTTTATGTGAGCCATGCAGCCGTGTCTGCAATTCAGACACCTAAGTCAGGATTCACTTAGAACGCATTTTAATTTGGGTGTTTTCGTTCCCAACTACAAGTTTAGCTCCCTTGTTGGCTGGATTTTGTGGTGTTTTTGAAAGGTTTTTATATATTGTAGAGTAATGCGGCTCAGATACTGCTCCACCTTTTTACAGGAAGGGTGAGTAAACTGTGAATAAATGATACATTTTCAATCTATGCGAAATACTGGTACCACTATATATGGCAATATTGATAGAAGTGAGAAACATATTTTACTGCCCCATGCTTTAAGGAAAACTGCAACAATTTTACACATGAATGTGTGTTTCCAGGTGTTGGGAGCATCAATTAAGACTTCCTAATCAATCAAATCAATCAAAGTCTTTACAGTGGTATTTTTCTAACTTCTGGATGGTCCTACTGAAAGCAACAAGCTGAGACAAGTTGGCAGTATATTAAGTTATACGTCATACTACAAGTGTTGACGTCCACGTCCCACACAGGTGAAGGACCAGGTGAAGTTGTGCCCGAAAAGCATTCTGCCTTTTGCACATTGTCATGGCATTCTCATTTAGTCATTGTGAGGATGGCGAGGTGATCCTTCAGTCAGGGCCAAGACTACTAACATTTGTCTGATGGTGTTTTGGGAGTGTGTGAGAGCTGAGGGATAGCTAAGGAGAGACAGGGAATAACTTTCCCAGATGTGGCACCAAAGCCAGTTGCTGACAGGCTGTCTGTCGCGTGGGACAGGACTGACAGAAAGGCTGTGGGCTTCCTGTTTTAGAAGGGCAAACACGTCTGGTACTTTCACAAAGTGTAGCGCTGACTGCATGCTGGGCAAAAAACGGTCGTGGTATTCCCATTAATTTAGGCTCAGAGGCCTTGAGTGCTATTTGTAGATATACACATTTGCTGTAAGTGGTACACAGTGAAAGGTAGGCCTGAATTGACAGGTGTGACGTACTTGAAAGTTGCAAGTGTTTTTTGGACACACATCCCCCCCTCCTTCGTCACGCAGATGTGTAACTGTACTTTGACATGATGAAAAAGTAATTAAAATTGCAGCTGTGTCCAGAGAATCAAAAATTCACCAGCTGAACCTTCAAAACTATGTTGTGATTGAAATTATCATATTGCTTTGTTTAACAGAGGATCCAGTTTCGGGTTGACAAAAATACCCGGATTTGCTAAGCTCTGATGCTAACAAATATTGCTGACCATTGCTTTGACTTGAAAGGGTAAATGTTGCAATTGGCAGAATCTATCAGATGAAACCAATTAAGTTTTTTTCTAGAACTGGATGATACATTATATTAATTTGACTGATTTGATGTTTTATGTAAATGTCTACTGTGTACTTATCTCTTCAGGCCAGGCGGCTAGCAGGCTCTGGCTCTCGTACTGAATGTTACGGTCGCATCTATAAGAGAGAGAAAAATGACTGTACACTTATCTGCTCTCTGTTTGTGTTTGTTGAAGAGAGGTCAAGTCACTGGAGTCGACCAAACAGTGTGCAGATTTTTCTTTAAGTCTGCAGATATCAGGTTGATGTCTTGCGATACCTAATTTAAGTATATGCAACTGACAGTCCAAGTGTGGTTTTTCTTCCTTTTTTACTGAATATGTATAACAACAGCCTTGCAATTAATGTGAATCTTATTATTCTTGTTTAACTATTTTGCCAAGGCCTAAAAAATATGATGTCTAAATCCAATTTTACTAACAACCATCATTTTCAAGGGGAAACTAAATTATAAATATGGCCAAAGTTTCTTTTGGCCATATTGCCCATCTATACTTTATGCTGTTAAGTAGAGATGGGCAATGATAAAAATTGGCTACATCAAGTTAAGATTTTCTTTGGGTGACTGAAAAAGAATTTTGGTGGCTGCCTTCTCCCCTCTCTATATGTGTCTGTATCCCATTTCCATCTCTAGCTTTGATGTCTGTCCATTTCTCTGGCATTTACAAACTGCTAGCTGAAATTAAACTGAGCTGAGGAGGTTATTTTGAAACTGGGTCTAGGTCTGCTTGAGTTTGCTGTTCTGTCCTCCCCCCGTTGACCTCCCCATTAATATCCCCAAGTCGGTCGGTCTGGCTGTGGCCAGAAGCACAACCACTCAAATTGCAGTCTCCACATTCTCTTTAAAACATTGACTTATTCATAGATGCATACTGGTGAGTCTCACATTGGAGTTCGGCCTTGAATTTATGACAAGCCACAATAACCAACCACGAGCTGGTGAATTATAGCTGTTGTTGATCTGTCAGATCTATAAGACTCTGACCTCCAGCCAAAGTTGGTCCAAAAAACGATTTATTTCTTGGGCAGCTCAGAAATAAAAAAATTGCTGAAGGTGTGGGGAAATATGGTGTATTACGCATTTGTCTATAATACATATAACGCATGGGGACGTAATAAATTGAAATTAGCCTCTGGGTCTCTGGCAGTGTTCAATTCATGTCAGCAGCCATTTAGCACTGGGTTCAACTTTAAAGTGTTAATGGAAGATACTGTGTCTTCTGCGGCAAGTAGTAGAGTAGTAGGAGAGATTTAAATGGGGGGTAGATATTCAGAATCTCTGCTATATACAGCCTCCCCTCATTCATATCCATCCAGGCACTTGTTGTTTCAGCAAATTAAGGGATTCTCCCTCAAATGACACAGATATTTTATTCCATCTCTTCCATCCTAACTCTTACACTCCCTGCCTTTGTCTGAAAATGTCCTCAGAAAATGAAACTAATAATTCATTTTCGACAGCCCCAAGCAGCAGGCAATGCTTAAGTCTTTATGCAATTACTTCTGGAGCTGCAATTTGAACAAATCCTGTATCCTCACAATGGTAGAAAACATGTGATGTGTTTTGTGCATGTGTGTGGCATGTGTATATGTGTATAAATTAGGGTTGAAGGTTTTAAAATGATTCATTCCTGGAAATATATCACACTTTTTGCTGTAATTCCCAGGATTTCTTTCCATAAATAAAGTTTGACTTTTAAAACAGAACTACTGATAATTAATTATAAAATAACATCACAATTTTCTGATGTTACCCTTTCATGTTTGTTAATTATGTGGTAACATTTTACTAGAGCAAGAATTCCTCATAAAAATTTCTCTCTTTTTAGGTGAAAAAAAATGCTAACTATAATTAATCTGGAAATATTAACACAATTACAATTTTTAACGCTAATTAATAGTTTTACCAAGTTTTACCCCAATGTCCTCCCATAATTCCAGCACAAATTTTTACCTGACTGAATTACTAAAAGCCGCGGTGAATGCAGATAACACGATGAATGTGGAGACATTCGTCAGTGTGCTGAACGGCACATTTCCCTTTAAAAACCTTCCAAATGGAGGTTTAGATAAAACCAAAGTTGTGTGCACATATTGCAGTGATGAACTGTCTTTCCACCGAGACCACAAAGTTTGAAGTACCATCTACGGGCAAAGCACATTGCCACATTTGCCGATGTTAGCAAAGATGCTAGCACTGAGACAGAACCAAGCCGTGTACGTCAGACTACACTGGCAGAGTGCAGCCAGGGTAAGTGTGAACAAAGACAACAACTAAGCTCATTCATTTGGGTGAGATGCTACTTTGCAAACAATTCACAGGTAA
>JAVQJD010075524.1:0-30248 GCA_036023655.1 Nannoperca australis
TAGAACCATCTCAAGGAGGATCAGAAGAAATGGACAGCATGTGAGTTAAATATGAGTGTCACAGCAAAGGGTCTGAATACTTATGACCATGTGATATTGCAGTTTTTCTTTTTTAATAACTAATAAAATGAACTTTTTCGATTTTAGCAAATGGCTGCAATAAAACAGTGAAAAATTTAAAGGGGTCTGAATACTTTCCGTACCCACTGTATATACATGCATTTATATAGATATATGTATGTATGTGTGCATAAATATATACATATATATTATTATTTAATAAATATGTAAAGCTGATAACACCCATGCCACACCTAAATTCCTCTATCTTTGGCCATGTTCACACTGTTCAGGTATTTACAATGCAGATAGAGAAATGGATGTTGAATTTCTTAAGGAAATCAAAATAAAAAAGCAGTAAAAGCAGAAAAGGTGAAAGAAGTGGTTTCCAACACTGCTAAAGAAAGACGCTTTTGTGATTCTGGTCAGTGTTTATCTTTGATATCTTTGGGGGATTGTTTTTTTTTCTTTTTATGGACATTTTTACAGAAGTGTGTATCGCATAACCTGCTTTTAAATACCAGCACAAAATGCAGCAACACTTGCTTCCATGAAACACAAAGAGTGTGAACATAGCCCTAAGGCTGGTTCATCCTTTATGGTTAAAAGCACATGGCATGCAAAGTATCAGTTAAACACTACAGGAGCATCCATGTGTTAAACTAGACTCATGTATTTCTATTGCCTCAGTGTTTTGCTTGCCATCATAAATTGTGTTTATCACATGAAGAAAGTCAGCATGTCATTTGTGAGTGATGGACCAAAACTCACCACAATATCTACTCACTCTGGGCGAATGTGGAGAGCTGGGTTTTCCAGTTTTGAGGTGCATAAAACCTGAACCAGCCATTGCAGTAGTAACTATATTAGCGTAATGCAGAATAGATATTTGGAACTCACGCAAGACTTTTGTCTGTGTTTCGAAGGGGTCATTGCCTGGGGTCATTCTGATGATTGCTGGAGGGGTGGGTTTAACATCTGTGGATCCAAGAGAAGAAGTGGACAGACTTTAGGAGGAAACATAACATGTTGAACTTCAGTCCGGATATTTATGTGTTTAGACCACACATGGAACATTTCTCTCCTCTAGCCTACCAGCCATTGTTGCAGTTAGAAACGTTGCCCTCATTGTGACTGCTAAGGTACCAGTAGCAAATAAATGTTCACTTGCGTTTCAACTATCACTGGAGTTATGGAGTATGAATCTGACTGGTGAGGTTAGAGGTGGGTTTACCAGGCACGCGATGACTGCTGGTGCTGGTGGGAGCCTGCTGAACGGCACTCGTCGTCTCTGGAGGCCTCTCCTGATTGAAGTCAGATAATCAGATTTCACAAAAGCAAAGATACCCAGTTATTATTACTCTATCAAAAACAGAAATAATGTCTTACCGGCCACTTTGGTTCTGAAAGGAAAAGAGATAGAGAGGTTTTACAACTGTGAATTCACAAGATCTGTACAAAGTACTTACAAGTAAAAATGTAGAAGTCCTGAGTGGTGCGAACAGTACCGGAGGACTCACCCTCCTTGTCAGGCTTGCGGGGAAAGAAGGCCACGGTCTCTCTTATATTTTGGAGAAAATAGCCTTTCCCAGCAGGGCAGATCTTACTGAAGGCCACTGAGCACCATGTGGAGAAAGAGGAAAATGTTTTCTTCTTACTTTATTTCACTTTTTTTAGATTCTCACATTTTACAAAACGTCAGTTCTGTCAACATCTTATATCTTTACATTTCCAGTTTCCAAGTTTAATAGAAGGTATTTAGACAAGAAGAGAGAGAAACTCTTTGCATGAGCAACAACCGGTCGAGGCAGATGACCGCCCACCTAGAGCCTGGTTCTGCTCGAGGTTTCTGCCTGTTAAAGGAAGTTTTTTCTTGCCATTTTCGCCTAGTGCTGCTCATGGTGGGAACGTTGTGTCTTTGTAAATGTAAGAGTTGGTATCAACCTGCTCCATACAAAAAAGTGCCCTGAGATAACTTTGTTATGATATGGCGCCATATAATTCTTTTTTTTAATTAATTGAATCAACCTGCACTTTATCTGAGTAAACAATAAATAATCTCCACAATATATCAAATTTAATGAGTACTCTGATAAATTCATGAATTGAGATTAAGCCATATATGGATGAGATTAATATGAACTATTAGATTTTAAAGAAGGAAGATCTAGAAAATCTACCATAATACAGATGTACAGATAAGAATCTGTATACATTTATCCTGTGTTGTGAAACTATATCAAAAGTCCTTAAGTAATTGTGTTCATAAGGTGTGTTTCCATGCAGACGGACAGACAGATGTCGTCACCTGTTTTTATGGAACATTTCATTCGTTGAAAATCATTAGGACATTTTCTCAGCCTGTAACTGCTCTCCCTCTCCGTCCACTCACCTGTGCCCACCTGAGGACATCTTTCACAGTTGCTGCCCCAGGCTTTGCCCACCGTGCAGCAGCACACCTCCTGGGTGAGGGGGGTTGACAGCGGGTGCTCGCAGCCCCTGGCCTCGGATGCCATCAGGAAGCACTGAGCCTGCTCAGCTGGAGACTCTGACAGAGGAGACAACAACAGGGATTCATTTCGGAATGCTCCATCTCGACAAAATGGATGAGAATCCCATTTTGGAATAAAAACATAATGTCAAAAGCGGAGAAGAGAGAAAACCCAGAAAGGCCTCTTACTCACCAACACATCGATTCGTGTCAAACACCAAACCGGCCTTGCAGGAACATTTGAAGCTGCCCAGTGTGTTCAAACAGTCTCCATTCTGACAGACACCTTGCATGGAGCACTCGTTGATATCTTCAAGGTCAGGAGGTGAGGTGTAAAAATGTTATTCTGATATACTGTAATGGATGAACGCTATTCAGAAAGAAAGCATCAGTGATATTGGAGCATAATCTCATGGGAAATAAAGTTTTCATAAGAATATAAAAACAGGTAATGATAGAAGCAACTCAACAAACTGAGATCTCCAATCTGTGATTGCTCCTTGTTATAAGCTACATCCTGCCTGTGTTACCTTGACAGTGAGTGCCGTTGAATCTTTTATAGCCTTGTGGACAGGTAGAGCCGTAGTCTTCCACAATAGTCTGCTTGACTGACGCGTCTGAGGGAAGAAAAGGTGCAAAAGCACGAGTGAAACACTGTTTCTGGAGTGATGAGGGCTGCAGGTGGATGATAACCAAACCAAAATAAAACTGTAAAAGCCCTACCCAAAAGATCAACTTGAAAAATATATGTTGTAGAAATCCTGTTAAAAGTGAAGAACTCCCAACAGCTTCTTTAATAAACTTTACAGGATGTTTGCCATTATCTCGAAAGTACCCACATAGTGTTTAAGATAAACCTGACAATTTGTGCAGCTAGCTGTGCTAACCTCTTGTTTTCAGTCTTTGTACTGAGCTAACGTTAAGATAATGGGCTGCTGGCAAATCAAAATGTCAAATTACTCCTTCAACATATATTTTCCTCTTTCTTTGCTTTGCTTTTTTCTTTTCTAATGACAGTAGTTTTTTATGAGGCCTTTGATGAAGTGTAGCTAAACTTAAAAAGCCTTTCATGAGGTTTTAACTCATAACAATGTATTATTCTTGGTCTCACTCTTAATCTAAATGAGCCTTGAACCTCTAAAACAGAAGAATGTTCTACTTTCCGCGAGGGAGTAAAAAACAGCAGTTTTATTAGAGAACTGTGGGAGGACTGCATTCAAGCGCACGTTTCGAGAGCACAATGAAAATAGGGGCAAGATCACAACTTGCTGTTGCCATTTTCATTAAAAAAAGAGGAGCTTAAAACTGGATATGAATGTAAAAAAAACAGACAGCACTCTGGGCAGGAATCTAGTCTAAAGACTAACCAGAGGTACAGTATCTGGTTTTGTCAAAGGCAGCATTGTCTGAGTCAGAACTGAGAGACGGAATAATAGCGGAGTGGAAAAACGTGAGTAGCCAAGATTTTCTTGAAATTCAATCTTCAGCAATGTGATGACAGTCCTGCACTGGGCAGGCCCATAGGAACATGCTTAAGTAGAGGGTTATTTTCCACATTCTCTCTCTCTGTCTCACTGTCTGTGTGTAATTCCCGTAATTTCTTCCCTTTTCTCCTTCCCAACTGTTCACACACTCCCTACCCCACCACACCACTAACTTTCATGTACACATTCAAACACATTTTCATAGAGGTATGAAGTGATTGTTTTAATCCAGGGCCATAATTTCATAAGGTGGAGGGTAGAAATTGCTGGGAATGCCTGACGGTTTTGGCTCAATAAACAATAATTTATTCCCAGGAACACACAAGATGTAGATCAGATAAAACTCTACTCAAGACTACTTTAAGAAAACAATTTGTTGCATCTGAATAATAAACCCTAGACAAGAGTAAACAAACAGCCATGGCATGTACAAAGCTGGAAAAAGAGAATTAGACCTTAGAAAGATGAAAGTAGTAGTTGATTTCTTGAAGCTCACTGTAACTCACTTGGTAGTTTGGGGCACTGATAACACTTGTTTTGTCCCCATGAATTGCCCACACTGCCGCAGCAATCCTCCTGATTGGTCAGAACAGGGAGCGGGGTGCTGTTGCACTAAAGCAAGATGAGACAGAGAAATCAGTGGAAAATGACAAACACTTTTCAGGATTGTCCATCACCGCAGCATGTGTTTGCACTCACAGCTTGTTTGGGCGTGGTCTCCTGGAAGCAGCGTCCCTTTGGTTTGTGTCTGGAGGGGATCAGGCGTGATCCTGTCTTGTGAGGAGGCTTGACATCTGATTGGTCGAGAGGTTGAATGACTACAGAGGTGTCTGGCGTGTGGTGAACACGTACATTAATCTGCACTGAAAATAGAGAAAAGTAAGACATCAAAGGAACAAAATGTATGACAAAAATACATTTTCCCCATCCCTCAGAAGTGACAAGATGAGAGAGATGCAAAAGTTCTTGCATTAACTGTAGTAAATGAAAGATACCTTCAGATGAGTGGTGCCCTACTTGTGTAAAGGGTAGGGTGAAAACTGAGTGTGTTTGCGTCAACTGGGTGCGCCCTATCCCTGATTGCTCCCCCAGTTTCAGGCCGTCTGGCTTCAGAGATATGGGGTAGACAGGCTGCTTGTTGCCTCGCGCTGCCTGAGCTTGCTGCGTCTGCAGGAGTGGAAACTGGCAGAGGCGACCGGTGAAGCCTGGTGGGCACAGGCAGTTCTTCCTCGAGCTGCACACTCCTCCATTCAAACATGTCAGGGGACACACCACTGCAGAGAAAGAGAGAGAGAGCGACAGGGGGAGTGTTGTCATACCGAGACGGGCAGAGACTCCAACAGGTCAACAGTTCACAGCCATGAATCACATCAGATGAGAGGAAGAGGAAAAAGGTTCACACAAGCAAATAATAAGTTATAACACCAAAGTAAGTGAGAGTTAGAAAAATGTGTTGCCCAGGAAAATCCACATCCACCAAGATGTTTATTCATACGTCTGGAATTGTTAATTTTGGATCCATTTACCTCAGAGACAGACCGGGATTTATAATGATGGTGTGAACAGCCTGATGATTAAGTGTTATTTCACATAAATATGGCAGACAGACAAAAAAGTTGGTGACACGAGCAGGCCCACGTACAATATTCACGTCTCATCAGCTTGACGGACTAACGGGTCCCTGCAGCCAGTCAGCAGCAGTGTCTGAGCAGGAAAGCAGGTAAAGTCATTGATCTGTTTAACAGCTTTATTCTGACATATGGGAAAGATCTTGGAATATATGGGAAAGCTGCTGGCCGGAGAGAGGTTCATGGCATATACAGTATTCACTGCGGTTTTATTGGGTCTCCCATTGTGTTTATTTTAAGTCCAGTTGTTTTGGAAATTCCCACAATAGAACAATCAGAGGAAAGAAAGAGAGAGAGAGAGAGAGAGAGAGCCAGTAATGAATCCAGGGAGAGAGTGGAGAGAAAACTGAAGCCAAACAATACTGCCAGTAGTGCCAACTAATGAGTGAAAGTTCATTCAGGAAGACCAACTCATCCCAACACTCCTTACACTTGCTAGGGCTGGGTGACACCTGAGCTAATATCCCTGAGTACCTTACTTTGCATATATGTTTGACCATATTTTTCTTATTTTATGTCATTTAATCAAAGCAGCCAAACTCCTAAAAATGTCCTAATCGATAGATATGAGACTTGTATGAAACTCTCCACCAGAATGCAAATAAGTGCATTTCAGGAAAGTAAATTGAATATCTTTGGGTTTTGGACTTTGCTCAATTTCCTAATTGTACTTTATCAGCTTATTTACTTACTTCTACTTCCATCTTTTACTACCGTCAAAGTTAATCTAGTTAGTGCAATCCTCTCTTTCACCATGTTTTTCTTATTTCACCCATCTTGTTGTAAGTCTCCTTTCCTTAGGCCACATCTAATTTTATCATAACCTCCATGCAAAAAATATACCCTCTACCCGTAACATTGTATTCTTGTCTTTCAGCACACAGCAACAATTCTCTTCCTCCCTGCACTAGTACTAGCAGTACTCTACTACGACAAGTGGCAGGTGTTTATCGGTACGCTGCAATTTAGCAACAAACGACAAACAGAGGTAAGTCTGGAAGAGAAAGTATGTCTTATTAATGTTCTTTTACCTTTTAGTACATTGTCATTTTCATTATAATGCAGCACAGACCGGCCTGGCAAGTAAACACGAGCATGCTCTGTGCAGTTTACTGTCCTGATTTGATGCTGACTTTTGACTTTCCCGTTTTTCAAACGGTTACTACTTGTTGCCATTTGGAGCTGCCAAAACTGTGACATTTGAGCTTGAACACTTTTCAGATCCACAAAAATCCATCCTGAAAGTAAAATGCAGGCTGGAGGAGAGGTGAGGAGAGAAAAGGAGACGAGACGAGGCCTCTTTCTGCTGCCGATCCAAGTGTGCACACATGGAAGTAATTAGCTGTGGACTGCCAGGGAGTCTGGGCTGGAGCGTAATTAGGGGACTAGATCACTTTAAACACAGCAGGGACATCCTCACATAGTGAAAGTCAGGCAGAAAAATTGAAAGACCTCAATGAAGTAGCCAACTAGTAGTGTAAAGATTTATCAATCTGAAGCAAAATGGATACTTCAGAAGCAGCCTTCCACCATGTGGCAGTGGGCTTTAACCACCAGGACTGAGTGCAGGCAGCAACATGCAGAATTGAGCTGGAAGGCTCAGACATGGCACGGAGAAGAAGGAGAGCAGCACAGACGGCAGAAGCCGGACTACTCTACTTTGTCAGACTTCTTCTGACACAAGTGCTTCAGTTTCCATGGTTCAAATTTCGTTTGAGTACTGGATTTAGAATGAGAGGGAACTGGGAAAGACGAGGGGGTTGAAAATTAGGATTGCAGTCAGGAAAAGAACCTCTTTCCAACTGTGATTACACAATCTAAACCCACAGAGAAAGGAGAGATGACATACTGTAGGGAAAGTCTGGGCTGAGGCCCCGTCTAGCTGGAAAGGTGTCTGAATGAGACCGGCCCTCTGATGTAGCACAGCCGGGGTCAATGCCACAGTAATAACAAAGGAACGGAGAGGAATCCGATTTCAGATTTCTTGGGTGGGGTTCGTGAGAATGAGATCTGTTGTGAAATGAACCCAGTGTGATGTTTTTAAGGCAAGCTGCTTCACATATATATCCAGCAATTCGATAGCAGATTTTTTTTTTCTTGTAATATTCTTCTTTTGTTACGGTTGCAATTTACTTTTCTTTTCTTTATCATGCCACCTGATTGACTTGTTAGTTGCTTTGCCTAATGGTCAGCATGTTTTCATTCTACACACAGCCATAATAATATAAGAAGTGGGAAAAAATAGCACCTAAAACAGCTCCACATCAAACTACAGCTCTCAACAACAGGTGGCATTGCAACTGTCTATTTTATCCTGACTATTGGATTCTGTTTAAATTAGCTGTCTTGTGTCAATTTGTCTTCAGAACTCCAGGAGGACTGAATCATTTGTACATACAGGAACTCCTCTCCTTCTCATCTGCCTCCTTCATTTAAGTTTGAGCCACACTGGCGATGCACGGGCTAATGTTTTCTGCAGAACTTGTACTAGAATGGGTGTGTTTGTCCGTGTGTGTGAAAGCTATTAAGTGGAGGGTGTACCGTCTCCTGGAGAGCCGCTGTGGTTAGGTGACTGCACCACATTACATACTGAAAAGAGCACAAAGCTTTAAAGTTGAGATCATAACAAGGATTTTACTTTCCAGCGGACTTTCTCTTTAAATCATCACCTCGGAGTTCATTAACAGAATTTATGATCCGAAATCGCTCACTGACTCTCCTCGTCAGTTAGCTTAGCGTCTCAGAGGCAGGCGCCCTCTGTTTAGTACCACACCTTTGTCTTTAAGGATCTAACACATTCCTGAGACTAGAGGTGGTGTGTTATTTAAAATCAAACGCACCTGAGAGGTCTGAATGAGTGTGAGGCATGAACAGGGCTGGCTAGCTGAATGGTGGGGGGAGGGACATGTGCATGTGAAGCAGTTTTGTTATCATGAACCGTATTTTCCACATGTGCTGGTCAAAGAAAGTGGAGGAGGTTAAGAACAATCCAGGATCCCATTCAAATATTAGTATCTATGGAATATCTATGGAATTTACATTTGCATAAAGTAGTGATTCAATAACTGTAATTAACGATGTGAATGAAGACACACTGCACCACCACTAAATATACAGCCATATTTTTACCATATATGGATTCAGCCAGCTAAGAGAACTTGAGAGTTGACTTTATCCATTGTTGTAATGGCTTTGAAAGCTAATTTAATATTGTCAGCTTGCAAGATGGCTAAGAAGGGTATCATTTTCCCATACAGCGCTCACTCCAACTAGAAGAGTGAGCTGAACTGAGTAAAGACACAAAAAGAGGGGGGGGACTCTTTGTCTTCAAGCTCTTCTCGTCCGAGTGTTTCATGTGACGTACGAGTGAGAGCTCCTTCTTCATAATGTCATGATTCACTCCATGAAGAGAAAGGCAGATCTCCTCCCAGCATGTGGTGGTAGAGGGAAGATGTCTTTGCCATATACAGTATATCATATATCTGGGAAAGTGAGGGAATAGAGCATAAAGAGGCAGAGAGGAGAGATGCAAAATCCAGAGAATCAAAAATAATGTGACGTTTCAATGGGATGACTGTGATTCCCAGACACTTTTTTTCTTTGAAGGAAAAACATACTGCACATTCCTCAGCTGCTCGGTAAGCATGTCTAGTGTGACTAGACCATGTATGTCCGTGAAAACACAAACGCAGGCTCAGACACACAATTTTCATATGTTTAATAACTGATAGCAGGAAAATTATACTACTCTGTCCTTTTTTTGTCATGTCTTTGTACAGGCAAGTGTATGTGTGTAATGACAAAGAAAGAAAGAAAGGTTGCCCTCTGAATGCCCTGTGACCACCCACCCACTCACTCCTGTCTGTCTGGAGATGACGCATTTTCAACCCCCTCCCTCCACAGCGATGTTTCAGCCACAGCCGCACCCTCCCAGCACAAAAACAACAAATTACAGCCCTACAAACCACAGTTCAAAAGCTCCCCAGCTCATTGAACTGAAAGCTACAGCAGACACCATCTCTCACCATACAGATGATACAATGGCCTGATCTGTCCCTGTCTTTGAATGCAGTCATATTCTGGTGTAATGACGAAAAGCAATTTACCCAGTCTGCAAGAATCAGACACCAAAATCCGCGATGATGCCCTCTGAGTCACTTTCATTGTTATTCAGGCCCAGTCTGAATCAACGCACTAAGAGATAAAAAAAATGGATGCCAACACTCTTTGGTCAACATGCGATCATTTTCATGGTCAAGTCATTTGACACAGAAATACACATTGAGATGCCACAATGAGTCGTGTGTCCACTGGAGTTTTCTTATTGTTATAATATAACTTTGACGCATGATTCAGATACACACACAACACATTACAACTCACACTGCTGTTTCAACAAAGGAAATTCTCCGAAATGATGAAGTATATTTCTGTATTACACTTCCAAACATCTTTTGTCTCTTTGGTCTGTCCGCACATAATTAGTCATTACACAATATACATCTTGTTGTCACCGTGAGGTTGCCAGGCAACCAGCAGAGACTCCAGGAAGTCGCTGCTCCTGCCCAAGAAAAAGTCCCTCATAAAACCTCAACTTTTGTTTTGACATTTAAGATTTTGTAAGCGTTCAAACAAACAAGATACTGTGTTAATTAAAGAGCTTTAGAGGTGCTACTAATACACACACAACAGGCTTCTCGTCGGAGAATTGTTTTTGGTTCTCAAAGTATCTCAATCTTTCTTCAACAGGCATTTGTTTTTTGCTGGGCACGTAACATAAACTCTATTCTGGCTAACTATGGTGTGATATTATGGGGTATGGGAGCAGTGAGGCTCGACCATACTTTTGATGTCCAGCCTGGAAAACCAAAACGAGCTACAAGCAGCTAAAAGCTGCATTGAGCTACAATGTCAGGTGTTCGTTCTCAGTGGGTTCGGCACTACGACTGAACCGTTCACATTACATAGTCATTTGGTTAAATGTTACTGTCAAAAGTTTCATTTAATTTAAGTTTTAAATGTTTTTCCAT
Organism: Nannoperca australis; assembly: GCA_036023655.1. Lineage (NCBI taxonomy): Eukaryota > Metazoa > Chordata > Actinopteri > Centrarchiformes > Percichthyidae > Nannoperca > Nannoperca australis. The sequence goes on from JAVQJD010075524.1 coordinate 10,694, forward strand.
GAAAACCCTGCGATACAGTATATTACTACTATCCAACGCCATCTTTCATGACCTGAGACTGTGACTAAACAACACTGGGCAACATAAACGGTAAACACAGCTGCTGCTACAGCCACTGTTTAAAAAGAGAATGGGGGAATGGCTACCATCAAATGACGTGCTTGCCTTTACCATCAGGTCCAAAGCAGGAAACCGCATCCCCAAATACATCTACCATCGACTGGCACTGTGAGACCACATACCACACAGAGTGAGGAAGAGCAACATATGAAGTGGGTCAGACTGCTGCAGCTGAGCCAGATTTTGGGAGTAAATGACATAATCACTGCCTTTTGAAAACACAAACCTGCGTACTCATTCCTCCTCCCCCTGCAGAACCCTGTGCTCTGTCAACCCCCAGAAACTCTGAGCGGCCTCTGCCTCAGCTATCCAAACAATAGTGTTGCCCTTTACCAGAGTTGACCACTGTCACCAAAGGCATTCATTATGTCTCGCAGTCAGCCTAAAACAACAGTTTGTTAACCTTAAAGAAACTCGGCGATGACGATGAGCACACTCATCGGGAGAAACGGAAGCAGCCATCATCAGCAAGATCAGGAGGGATCTGAGTAAGGAGGTTAGCATATATCCAAATCTACATCAAATTCTGCCTTGCATGATGTGATTTTCACATGTCATGGAAACATGTGGTGTGATTTCCATAGTTCTCGAGTGGGCACGAGTCCAGCGTTACCCTGTCACTCCCCTCTAGCAGAGAGGTCTGTGGAAAGAGAGCCAGAGAGGCAGACGGGATTTTGGCATGGATATGTATGATGTCATACGTATAATGAGTCTAAAAGCCTCGGCTATAGGGACTGGAGGGTAGGCAGGTAGGGGAGTGCTGACAATGCTCTGCTGAGATTATGTCAGATACCTGCCCCGCAGGATACTCAGCGCACAGCACTGAAGCGCGTGGCAGGTAATGTCTGTAAACTTCCCAGTCTCAAGCCGTGGCGGCAGGCAGCGCTGGCAGAGGCCGTGTTATTCTGTTTACCCTGGCTAATCGCTACAGCTACAGGGTCCTGCACGGTGTGGGTGCAGTGCCTAGCGCTCGCATTCCACTGCACGGCTTTAAATAACTGCTCCGTTTCTCCCCCTCGCTAAGCAAATGGGAGGAGAGTGTTAAAGATGGCAAATAAAGCTGTTTGTTTGAGCTGGATTCAGTACACTGCTCTTGAGCACCAAACACACTTAGGCGCACACACACACACACACACACACACACACAAATATAGACTGTGTTCTTGTGATGTTCCAAAAAACACCTAATTGCTGCTTTGTTTTCCAAACTTAGTTCACTGCGATTTTCAACCTGCCCAGCATAATAGTTGCAGAAAGTGATGACATGGAGGAGTCTGATTTCATGGGAAACTCCTGCTCAGATTATGTGGGTTTTCTCTCTGAATGGGTGTTGTGGTGCAATACTTGCAACTGTAAACACAGAAAGAAGTGACTGTGGATTTAACCTCTTTAAACAACAAGATTTCATATATTTATCACTTTGTCAGACTGCTTTGAAGGTAAGGAAACACCATGTTTTTAATGTTTCACTTGAAGACTCTTCCGGGAGGTGTACCTGGGTTATTTTGAAAGTGACCAAAAAGAGAGTCTAATCTATTAATACATACAATATATTACATCAACAACTTTTCATAGCATTGAAAGTCGGTGAAAGTTCTGCATAGTGACAGCGTCCCTCTTGCAAAACAGCAGCAAATGGTTAATGAGAATGGCAGACTCCAAATAACCCCATGTATTATTTTCCCAACATTCATAAATAGACAGGGGGAGGTGACAGAATGTGAATGCATAAATATTAAAATCTTAAAGCCTTGACAGGAGGTAATGATCAGCTTGCAAACTCATGACGAATGCGCATTTCGCCAAAAGTAAGAAGCTTTCAAGATTGAGCATGTGTGTTTGTGTTTGAGAAGGTGTTTGCACGGGAGCCGTGCCCAGCTTCGCCTCTGAGCTCAGTCCAACCTGTGGCAAAAAACCCAGAGTGCTGCAGGTTTTTGGTCGCCTGTGTTAGACCGCCTTCTCCAAAGTTTGGCACGAGGGAAAGAAGAGTGTGTGGGGGAGAGCAGAGGGCTTTGAAAGGTAAAATAAACTCACCTCCTAAATACAGAGAAGGCAAAACCAGCTCTGTCTACTGTTTTTGACTGACTTGACTTCATTTTCAGGCTCCCATGGACCTCTGACCCATGCCAAAGGAACGCCAAAACAAACCACAAGGCTACTACTGTCACTTTACTCTAAATACGGAACCAGATGGGAAATCCTGAAATAGCCATATCCACTTCTCATGATGCCCATTTTAGGGCGGACAAGCCCAGACTGGGATATGATAAGATCACTTCCTGTGCAGCATGAGGCCCTGTGCTTTTAGTTATAAGAAGATGAGAATCTAGAGCAGCCTGGACGTCTGCAGCCCTGATAAAGAGGAGATGCTGCTGAGATGCAGGAGAGAGACGAGACTCAGAGGGCTGTCTGGGAGCCGAGCAGCTGCTGTCAGTAAGGCTGAGAGATGGGATGCCTCTGTGCTAGAAACGGCACGAAGAAGAAAATTAGACTGTCGTAACATCCAAGGCACAGATACAGATTTTTATGTAACCCCTTTTTTTAAAGAATATCTTTGATGACAACTGAAAAAATAAGTCTTTCTTTCACAAGCAGACAAAATTTGAGACAGATGCACACACATAAACAAAAATACCCAGTCTCCAAGGAGCAAAAGAAGCACCCTGTAACCTTCTCCCTATCCTACAATTTACATTTTGGCCGTTGGACAGTTTGTCAGCCAGACACATGGAGATAATCACAAAGACAATCTTCGTCTACTGGTAAACAGGCTCAAGTTCCAGAGAGATATGGAAGAGGACATGCAAGGTGATGAGCATACAAAGGTTCATTCAGGTTTTTACAATTTTGTGATTCACAAAGGGAAGCTACCATTCACACATCCCTCAAGATGCAGTCATTCTTTTTCTCCTGACAACGGTAACGATGTCTCTGCCTCCTGCTGAGGCCCATGATGACTTACATACAGTAGATACGACGTGGAGTCCAAGAAAAGGACATATTAGGCTGTAAATGTTAACTTCTCTCTGCCTGCCAACATGCCTGGGAGGCTTTCAAGTTTCCGTGCTTTCATCAGTTTCAGGAAGTGTAGAGAGAAATATAGATCAATATTAATGACATGTGGACTCCCTGGAAACATACGGCCGGAGCATATCTGGCATACTTTAAGTTCATTGCAGGGAAGTTCGTGTCATGCAGACATGAAGTAAGTGTTCACTTGTTAATGATAAAGTTCCCCAATCTGATAAGTACGTAGCATATGAATTGCAGTGCTTGCTAGAGCTCAGAGAACACATGTAAAACAATGATTACATAGATGGAGTGCTATGATGTATGCTGCACACTGTATATTAAATAGCCCGGTAACTGCTACTTATTGAACCATAACAGATATTCTATTATCTCTGACTGTATGTTTGCAAGATTTCTCAAACAGGAGATAAAGTACAAAAGAGCTGCCTGTTGATCAGGTCATTTGTCCTCATGTACAGCAGGTAATCCAGAGACGAACTGCTCCGCTGAACATCTGGGTGGTGGTCTGTCTCAGTCTGGGACAGAATAATCACACACACTGTTCAGATACAAGATTTCATTATAAACATTTATAACGATTGAAATTAAGATGATTGGTGTACAATCGAGTAAAAGACTGACTGAATGTCTGGGTTTTACTTGATTTCTTCTGTTTCATATCATTGCAAGAAAAAAGTAAACTAATTCAAAACAACTCCTTGGAAGCACAAACCTCTACCAACACTTAAGTGTTCTCCAGTTTGTTCTCCAGCTGTTTAAACCTGATATCATGAATCCAGCTTCAGTTTAAGGTTGAATTTATTTCGGATCCCTAAACATTCCCTTAGGATTTAAAATATATATTTTGGTAGCAGATGTATACCATGTAATAGCAACGTCCCCAGTTTGAGTTTCTTATCCCTAGGTTTTCAGTCACTTTATCATGCCAACCTGCCAAATGAAGGTTAAAAAAAGTTTGCTTTCTACACTTTTAAAGTAATGGCAATAAAAAATTATATTCATCTGCTGGCATGAATCCCAGATCCACATCACCACTAAAACCTGACGGTTTCTTGGCCCCTTAGCCTGCCTGTCCACCAAATTCCAGCCAGATTCTTAGCTGCCTGTGAAAATCCTTATACATATTGAAGCACATGTACTGAAAGGTATTTCCGCACTTCCACACACTGACAGGAACTACATTTCTTTGGAGAAAAGGTTTTAAGTCGGGTTCGCTCAGCTCGCCTCACTGTGCAGACGTCACAACAGCTCAAATATGGAAAAGTCTTCATATTGTTGCTGCTATAGCCATGGCCGTTTTAACACGGGAGAGAGAAATTTCCACTTGTCCACACCGCATTCCAGCCCTCATACTGAACAACACACGTCTCCTCTCCAAGCCGAAGTGCAACCCTGTAGCCCCTCATACACTCAGCAAGGAACTTTTCAGATACTATGAAATCCAGGAGACATATGAGTATAAAGCAGCTTCACTATCCACAACAAATGTGAGGCAGCATGAGGTATTCTTGGATTTTAAAATGTCTCTTTTGAATTATTCGACACAGAAGCTCCAAAACGTGACGCGCCACAAGGAAATCGGAGGAGAAGAGGTAGAACCGATCGAGCCAGCTCTCTGACTTTACAGCACTACATGGTGTCAAGGGGGGAAGAATACTGTTTCTGCACTACTCGCCCTCGATTACATCCAGCCTGCTTGCTTCCACATGGGCCAACCAATTTAAACAGCTGGAGAGGCTACATCTGCACGACCAACTACAAATTCTCTGTACCACACGACTGTGATAAGAAGCACCACAGTCCTGCAACTTATAGTCAATAACTTCTCATTTATTCTTACTGACTTCCTCATTGGCTTACTGCAGCCACAGATGAATATAAGGCATTGTTTAAGATGCATGTTTCATCCAGTAGTGCTGCGTCATAGCTTCTCCGTGCAAATCCAAATAAACACAGGCGTTTTAAAATTAAAAGGATATGAGTTTTAAGGAGTGTTGTGCTCTATTTCTTGCAAAACAGAAGAGAAAGGAAGATGAGACTTCTACAGAAATATGAAGCTATTGCACCACATTATGCTGTTATCTATAAGTTATTATCTTAGACTTAGGACAATAGGACATAGGAATGTGGAGTATATATCAATCTATGGTAAATTATTTTGATGAAACAGGGATAGAGTAACTGATAATTAACACCCGATGATACAAAGAGAGAAATCAGTCATTGCACAACACCACTGTCCACTGCAGAAATGTGGTTAGAAGCTGAAGCCCCTTTATCAGTTTTAAACTCACTCTGTCACAGCTGAACATCTCAGAGAATCAATCAACATATCATTTTCTTGTTTAGGATCTTATTTGAGCGAGCGAGAGAAAAGAGGACCGGTGAAATCCAGCTCTTGGCCGGAGGATGACGTAGACTGCAAGGCTCCACGTCTCACCACAGCTGATCTGATAGAGCACAGAAAGGCTCCACTCATACCAGCCAGACACAGGAGTCGGTCAGGGGAAAGTATAGATCTTAAGAGTACATTTATATGCTGTGTAATGAGCCATGCCTCGGTAATTAAAGTGTAGCATTGGAACCTTTTTTCATCTCCTCTCAGCCACCTATTTATTTGCGGAGCAGAGTTTATACCCGCTTGACTTAAATCTTAATGACATGAATTCATGGTGGATATAAGTAGCTGGTATCAAATTGGTGTAAGTTACAAAGGATATATGGCCTTTGAAGGAAATGAAGGCCTGAATTAATCAGTTATACTTGATTTCTGTTTATACTGGTTATTGTTAAGCACTTACAGGACGCCATAGTTGATGTTTTTGCCAATTTTACACAGAGGTAGGAATGAAACAAAAGAGTACTTAAAGACCATTTTGTGATGAAGTATTAGTACTTTACTTGATTATTACAGTTGTTAAACACTTTGTATTTCCTTCATGGAGGTAGATCTGACAGCTGTAGTAGTTACTTTGGTTTTATATAGGTTTCATATGTAAAACATATGAAACCTATATATACATATATATATATACATATATACCTATATATAAGCGGGTATTCCTCTTTGATAAAGCTTATAGTAGGGCTGACTCAGGTGACCCCTGAGGCACCCCTTAGTTATGCTGCTATAGGCCTAGGCTGCCGGGAGACTCGTAGGATGCACTGAGTTCCTCTCTATCCTCTCCATTTTAAATCTTTATCTTGATCAATTCTAACGATGTGTGTGCGCATTTTGTCACAACTCACGCTTGATCCTTTAGGTCCTGGCTCTCCGTTCCGTCCTTGCGGTCCTTGGGGTCCCTGAAAATATATAACCAATCAATATTACAGGTGATCCATCAACTGATCAATCAGTTAATAACATATATTAACAGTGTTTTTCTTACCCTCTCTCCAGGAGATCCCGAGGGTCCATCATGTCCTGAGGCTCCCTGTGAAAATGTAAGAGGAGGAAGTGATGAATGGAAGCTGGTGAAGCACAGCCAATAGTGTAAGAGAATTCACCCATCAACAATGACTGACGGAGTGTTACTATTGGCTGAGAAGAGTGTCAGCTGACCTTTTCTCCTGATTTCCCTGTAGGGCCTTTTGCCCCTCTGGCCCCTCGTGCACCCTGCCAGAAGAAACATGTGTGAGACCAAACACAGGGCAGCCATGAACTTTAACTGACAAAGTGTGAAACCAGTTCAAACCAATCTCCAGTTCAGCAGGTGGTGACTCACTATACAGCAACTTATCAGGCTACTGGTTCAGTGAACACAGGGATGCCTCAGAGATCTGCAACATTGTGATTTAAAGACCACAGGTATATTGTGAAAAGTTGTTCAAGCTGTTTAAAACCTGTAAGAAATAATTTTGGCCACTTGGGGACAGCAGAAAAAAGGTGTAAACAAAACACTTAATCAGCTTTTAAGTAAATATAGCAAACCAGTTGCCTATTTACCAACAGACCCACAGCAACATTAGCATTCATATGTAGTTGTGTTTCCGGCCACTTAACAAATGTAATCTGACTCACCAGGTTTAAAAAGTGCATTCTAGAAGTTTTCTACTTCTACTACTTGCTTCGCAAAAACATTTTCTGTGCAATTCGTTGCCCACTGAAATAGAAAATATTTTGAGACACAGCACTCACATTTGGACCTCTCTGGCCTGCACCTCCTGGCTGTCCTGCAGGACCCTGAGTAATATCACAAAAGACAGGAAAAGAAATCAGAAAAAGTCTGATTTCCTCACATAATATTGTCACAATTTGAAACCATATACTCACTTTCTTCCCTTTCTCTCCTGCAGCCCCCAGTGCACCAGGAAACCCATCAGAACCCTGGGGAGGAGGAAGATACCACACTCTTAGTATAAATAATATCTCCTATATATGTAACTTGTTTATTCAATCAATCATTGATTATTTTATAGATTTTACCTTCTGCCCCTGTCGCCCTGGATATCCTGGCAGCCCAGGAACTCCCAGTTTCCCCTAAAAAGGACAGATAGTTTGACTCTGACACAAGCTTTTTGTACAAGATTATCATTTTATCAATGTGGATTAGCATTCTACACGCTAACTTTGCTCTGTACCTTCTCTCCAGATGTACCCGAAGGACCAGCTTCTCCTAAAGCACCCAACTGGCCTTTGGGCCCCTCAGGCCCATCTTCTCCGCGACTGCCCAGAGCTCCGTTGTCTCCAAAGTCCCCCTTTGCTCCCATCTCTCCTTTGGACCCTGGGAAACCATCCTCTCCCTGCAGACCGAATTCATTGGAGGAGACAGCAAGACAGACAGAAGACGATATGGTTGTGACAAATAGCATCTTGATCTGTAGGGGTAATATGATATTTTCAGAATGTGCACAGACCACCTTTCTGTCTCTCTCACCTTTTCACCTTTGCTTCCCTTTAATCCTCTGATTCCATCTGCTCCCTGTCAAACAGGAGAGAAAAAACAAACTGGAAGTCAACAAGAAACAGAAAACACATATTATATCAGTGACTCTTATTGATATTATTAAGCATATGAAAATGCTAGCATTCTTTGCCATTAAAGTAAAAAAGCAAACTTTTCTGAAGATACAAAATACAGCCTTATTTTCAGATTGACAAACATGTTATTCTTTTAATTTATTTAATGGGGTTTCCAAATGTTTCCTCAACCAATACAAGATCATGAAATTCATCACATGCTGTTAAAGCCAGAGGATCTTTAAACAGGAGGTTTTTACAAAACAGTGGGATTATTTCACATTTGCATTTCCCACCTTAACTCCTCGTTGTCCAGGGTATCCAACAGGCCCCTGCACTCCTAGAGGACCCTAAAGGAACAGTTGAATATGCTTATTCGTTTTCTTCTTCTCAGAGTTAGATGAGAGGAAATAGCTAGTCTGGTTCTGTTAAAATGTAACAAAATCCACCAACCAGCTCCTCTAAAACTCACTAATTAACTTGTTATATCTTGTTAATTTAATCCGCAAAAAAAAGATGAATCCTTTAAGATGAATGACACCTTCTAGTTAACTGTAACAACAGCAACAATAACACAACATTTACTGTACACAGACAGATACATGCTTACAACAGACTTACCGGCAGTCCTTTTTCTCCTGGAGTACCTTCTCTTCCAGGGTGACCCTATTAAGAGCACATGTTAATATCTGTAGTTGGGCGTGTAGTTGTGATGTTAAGGTTAGGATTAGGGACAATGAATAATAATAATTATTTGATCATGTTTATAAGAGTCCTCAGACATACATGAGCACACACATGCATGCACTTACTGAGGGCCCGTCGTTTCCAGGTAAGCCCTGCATCCCTTTCTTCCCTTGAGGCCCCTGAGATACAAAGATCAGCCAATTAAGTGTGTACAAACTGTTGCACAATGTATGTCACACACTGCCATTTTGCACAACTTCACCTTTTATATTGTTTTTCTATTTTTATATATTGTATTTTTACCTTTGATTTTATTATAGTTTCTTTTCACACTTTAATGTAACTTGCATGCCCTTTTGTTTCCTCCTTTCAAGCTGCTGGAACTGTGAATTTCTTCTTGGAGATTAATAAAGTATCTATCTATCTATCTATCTATCTATCTATCTATCTATCTATCTATCTATCTATCTATCTATCTATCTATCTATCTATCTATCGATCCCAACACCTTCATCCCAAAGTGAAAAATCCATCTACAAGCATCTTACCTTCTCTCCTGGCAGCCCTACTAATCCCTGAGGACCAGGAAAACCCTGTGGGAGAGACGGAGAATAAGTATTTCTGTGTATTCACTTTTGCACTTTTTGTGAGTATCTGTTCTCCGCTCGTACCAGGATTCCTGGGTTGCCTTGCTGTCCGGGTGCTCCGATGTCTCCTAGGGATCCCTGTTACAAACAGGAAATGATGTCAAGGGAAGTAATTTGTTATCAGGCTCTACTGTCTACTATGTTTATATTACTCACTATGTTTCCCTTTGAACCTTGAACCCCGTCAATTCCTCGAATGCCCTATGAGGAGAGAAAGGAAGGGTTAGAGTGCACTCGTGTGGCATCCATATCAAAATATCTTGGAAAGCACAGAAGGCTTTTAAATACAAAATAATAGGACAGTGGAGGATAAAGTGTGTTTTTTTAAAGCAGAGCTGCCATTTCTATATTATATGGTTTAATTTCACAGTATGAGGTTTATTTTCTGGCTGGGTCACATGAACCCTCAATTCCTAAAACATATAGTCTTTTCCAGTCTGGACGCATCACCTATTATCTTTAAGAGAGAACTTCCTATGGCCTCCTCAGACAACAACAAAATGAAAATGATCCGCCTCCTCATTGGTTTTGGCTCTACCACCTCCTTGCCTGAGGCGTTTAATGCTTAATTCACCAACACCAAGCATACATTTATATTTTAAAAAATGACATGCTTCCTTGCTGTGCTATCAGATGCTTACAAGTGCTAACTTGTGATTCTACAAGTGCAAAAATACTGTTATGCAAACAAAGAAACAGCTTGAGGTGTTGTTGAAATTGGCAAATTGTCATTTTCTTAGATGAGATGAGAATTACATAACATCATGTTAACAAATGGAGAACTCTCTGATAGTGACACCACAGGGGCGGTGAGAAGAGCCTTATTTTTGCTGCATGGATAAACACAAAGGTGAGATAGTAGGATAATTACTGGTATCTAATGTCTTTAACTGTTGTCAAGGGTAGAGATTAATGTGTGTGTGACTGTGACTGTGACACTGTTTGCGCGTGTGTGTGTCTGTGTGCACGAGGTGGTATGTATGAAAAAGTTTAAATTTCACACTCACAGGCTGGCCTGGGGGACCAGGACGACCTCTGGGGCCGTTCAGACCTCTCGAACCCTGGAATACACAACAGTTACATATAATGAGGTATAATTGTATGTAATTGAATTTGTGTGTCGATATACTTGTATCTTTGTGAGGACCAATTTGAATTTTAGATCTTAGATCTTGGTTACTCCTCCTTCAAAGAGTTATATCCTCATAAAGTCTCAAAGAAAATAAAATCTTTGTTTTAATAGTTATTTAATTGGGAGAATATGCATATTTGTTTTATTTATCATATTTGTGCTGTTTCCCCCTGTGTCTAGTCTTTATGCAAAGCTAAGCTAACCGGCTGATGATTGTCGCTTCATATTTATGTACACATATTAGAGCGGTATAAATGTTCTCATGTAATTCTTTGCAAGAAAGCATAGAAGCGTATTTACTAAAATGTCAAACTGGATTTATTTAAGGGTAAGAGTTGGGGTTAGGCATGTCATTTAAGGTTAAAGGGTAGTAAATGCATTGTGAGGGGCTTCATATGTATAGATACAGAGTGTGGGGGTGTCTGTATGTGTGTGGTAGTATAACAGGCATTATTATATGTATGTCATTTTGTGTTAGACAAATGCTACATTAAAAAAAGTTGTAGTGGATTTAAATGAGTCATGTACTGTACACCGTGTGTTTGACTGTGTTGACACTTACAGCATCACCTGGTTGTCCTCTTGGCCCATGTGGCCCCTCAGAACCCTGTGAAAAACACAAAATTGGTAATTGGTAAATCCTGCACATACAGAAACACAAACCTGCATAAACATGAAATATGAACAGTGACATCTCACCTTTTCTCCTGGCTCTCCAGAAGGACCTGCAGGGCCCGGCTTACCTCTGTCACCCTGAGAAAATACACACATGGCATAATGGCATAATTGGTATTCTGAATTATCTGAATTACCACTCACCCATTCAGCCAGACTTACTTTATGTCCTTTGTTTCCAGGGAGACCTGGCAAACCATCCAAACCTCTATCCCCCTGAGAAAAAGAGTTCATATTTTAAGAAGACAGAGCAGTTAGTAAGTGAACAGTGTGACCGTGACATCAGGTCTTCTTCACCTTTGCTCCAGTCTCTCCTATTGCACCACGGCCCCCATCTGCACCCGCTCGACCCTAATAAACACACACATACACACAAACAAGTGGTAGATTCCTCAGTGACAAACTGTAAATGTTTGAGTTATTGAGAAAATACTGTTTCATGGTCATTTTGTGGAACGACAACACAATAACAGATAACAGAAGATGATATTTATTGACAAAAGGCTGCAGTAAATAGCCTCACCCTTTTCCCAAGTCGTCCGTTCTGACCTGGAATACCAGGCAGTCCTGAAGGACCCTAGGGAGAGAAAGGTGGAAAGAGAGCAGGTGACAGTCGAGCTGGTTCTCAAATGAATTCCACTGTAATACAAAAGAGGGGGGTGCTGAGTTGTGTTGCCATGACAACTAGTTGACTCACCGCTGGCCCCATGTCTCCACTGGCCCCCTTCAGCCCAGAGGGACCAGGTGCACCCTGGGGAAAAAAGTTTACAATATTTCGTTGTCAAACTAAGTCTGCTTTGGGATCCATCATCATCCTTTTTTTTTTCCTCGCTCAAGGAAAGAATCTTACTCTTTAACAAAACGTTCCCTCTCTGTAGAGATCCTTTTCATGTTTTCAGACACTTCGCATTACAAAAAACAAGCACTTTCAGTAAACTTATTTTTCACGGTAGCAATTGCCCATACGTTTCAGCTATTGCAGCCCATTCGCGGATGCTGGCAGAGGAGATTCCAAAATTCCAAAACTAATGGTAAGTATTAGTCATTCTCTTAGAGTTTCCCTTTAATGACTTGTAACTTAACATGCTATTGTCAAAGCTTCTGCTTTTGTTTCCACTACTTTGGTGGTGAGTTACTGAACAAATTTTTTGTCACTAATTGTGAGGTGGATACATCCGACATGTGTGTTTTGCTGCCTTGTATGCATTATTCACTAATATTCAGGCTACGTAGGTATTTTTTAAATCTTGTAACATTTCTTGTAGTAATCTATCTACCACTCTTCCACTAAGTAGCACAGAGGCATGACCAAATGCTACATTGCTTGATTGTGCTTAATCTCGAAGAAGAACCTCCCTCACCTGCACCTCCTCATCTTTTGATTCAGGAGAAAATGATTCAGCGGGCATAAACACACACCAAACAGCAAAATGACAACATGATGTGATCTCACTCACCAGTGGTCCAGGTCTTCCCCTGAGGCCAAGCGGCCCTGGAGGTCCCTTCATAGCCAGCTAGAAGAGGAGGTAGAAGGTGGAGGAGGAGGAAGGAGTCAGACAACGACACCACAAACTGCAGAAGTTCAGCATCAGTTGTGTGTGTGTGTGTGCTGAAGAGGTGACGGTAATATTTGAGAAGTTTGTGTACCTTGGTCTGCTGCAGGATGGCCTGGGCCTGCGCCTCCTGCGCAGAAACCCCAGTGCCTGTTTTTGGATCCCCACCTGACTGGAACTGCACACACACACACACACACACACACACACACACAAGCTTTCAAGATGCTTTTAAGTCAAACTCCATACCCCACCCAGTGGCCAATATGTAGCACTACTATTCAAGTTTTGAAAAAAGATGCAAAAAATCTGAAGAACTTCATGGTAACAAATAGCATGTGGATGCTCCTATACAGGACACGAGGGGTCTCTAAATGGTTTGATGAGTATGATAATGTTGTAACTCATATGTTGTCATATATGAACTTCACAGTGACCAGATGTCACAAACATTGGACCAAATACTGTATATCCAGTAACAGACTGAAGAGCTAAATTGAATGTTTGGTGGCATATTTTATTGACCCCTGTAACATGTTTTTTATGGGTTCTGGAAAGCTGAGTGGGGAGCAGGTGATGGCTTTACTTGCAAAGTAAAAACAAATGTGTGTAACAATCCCGAGGCAGTCCATTTCTCAGTTACAACATTCAAGTGTTCCCATTTGCCCTGGAGGTTTGTTAAGGGTTAATAGGTCCAAATAACTGCCATAGCAACATCACTGCAGCTTGTAAGGCCCCAGGCAACGCACAAGTGTCTTCATCTTACTGGTATGAGCATGATGTTTCCTGGGGGACCTGGTATTCCATCAGCTCCGTTAAGGCCTGGCCGCCCTGGAGGGCCCTGAGAGGAGATAGAGGAGGACAGTTACGGAGAGATGCCAACATGTGGTGAACTCACACAGCAAACAGAGGACAATCCTCACCAGCTCCCCGGGGTCTCCTCGGGGTCCAACTGGTCCTGTGATTCCAGGAGGCCCTGGCTCTCCCTGCGCACACACACAAAACACACAAAAAGCCAGCTGAGTTCGACGGAACCAATTTATTTGCTCCATTTCCATATTAAAAGTTACTGCAGATGCACTTGTGTCCACATTTCCCACATGCAAAAATATTTTTTTTTACCTGAATACTGAAGAAATGTGTTTCAAATGACATGTCGTGCAACAAAATGTACTAACCTCAGGTCCTGGAGGCCCGTGTGGTCCTGTAATCTGTGTTCCCTGCAGGAATTTCACAGAAATTTACTTTTTATTTGAGCTGTTTAAGTTGTAAACATTCATACCAGCTTCAATTCAATGTAGTGCTACCAGTCCCATACCTACAGCCCAGTAACCCAATATGAAATATTAAGAAATGTGACAAAATATGTACAAAGAAGAACATTTAACATTTTATTTATATAATGTTGTACATTTCTGGATACTCTATGCTTTTGAGGACCAATATTAAGCACCAATGTGTTTGTTTTTCCTCACCGCTCCCAAATAGCTTGGCTCTCCTTTCTGTCCTTTTTCTGGCATATCCTAAAGACAGATGGATATAAACATATGAACAACATTAATTACATTACATTAAGGCATTTTGGCATTTATCCAAAGCAACTTCCAGGATTGGAGATGCCGGGGATTGAACCCAGGACCTCATACGTGCAAAGCATGCGCTCATTTTCTATTCTGTACACAGGATTCTTTTATGCAGAACTGCACAAACCCTTGGTGTGTGACAGTTTGGACGGTACCTGTGCGTTAATGGTGTACTCCCGCTCTCTCTCGGCCGGTCCATAGCGCTCATTGTATTCTTCCTCATATTCATACTCCTTCGCATGGTAGTAATCTGTTGTGTTGTCATAGTCTTCATACTCTACTATCTGTTCAACAAACACACACAGAGACAAATAATGACAGCAAAAGACAAGAAGAAATAAAAACACACACGGATGCAAAGCAAAGCTCATTATTCCTTTTGAGTCTCACCTCATACTCAGTGACATTAGAACCTGCAGTCACCGTGGAAACAGAGATGTCGTCATATAGTTCACTGTAGTCAAACTCCTCAAACTCCTCGACCACATGTTTCTTAGGTGCTCTGTCCACCTGAAAACCACGAAAGATTCAAAACAGAGACGATGCATGATGTAAGCACGTGTAACATTTTTGTTTGTACATATACACAGAACATTAAAATGGATTAATATAATTGATCAAATACACAGAAATTGGCATACAGGATGCCGATTGAGATATTAGGTTCCCTTCCCCTAGCAGTCCTGTCTGGCTGAGTGCTCTGTTGCATGAAAGATATCCACACATGGCATGCCGACAGTTTAGTCTTTTTATTTTAGCTCCCTCAGGCCAACCTCTTTAAGCATGATGGCATCATCAGAGTGTTATTAGAATACACAAAAAAGTCTAAATTCCATGTTTTCCGTTGGCTTCTTTCTGCCAATTGCACTTCTGTTGGTGTTACAATAAAACAACTGAACACAAAAAAGGAGCAGGAATCCTGTGAGCGTTTTGAGCTGTAAGCCAGATGATAAATCAAACAGCAGCAGTGGAAAAGGGTTTGAAACCTTTCCCAGGGGTGTGGAGCATTGGCACAAAGAACCTAGCAAAGTACGCTGGATCACAAAAACATGTAGTGTGTTTTTATATGGAGCGAAGGCTACAGAGAGAGAGAGAGAGACAGAGAGAGAGAGAGAGATGTTAGAAAGACAGGGTGAGAGCTCAGTGGACACTAGTAGCGTTTTATGATTTATAACTCTATTTTAAAGTAGCGGTTCTGCCGGTATGATACCTCCAGCAAGGAAATAAACAGCCAGAATTGAGTGATGCTTCTCAAAATGCAAGATTTTTGTGTGTGTGTCTGTCTTTGGCAGCTGAATAGTGTTGAGCTATCTGACTTACTCTCCATGCAGCAAATGTTCCCAAAGTGATATCTGAATTTATGTTACCCAGAGGATTTTCTAGTGTTAATATATCACTGAAAATAATTAAAACATTTGTCTTTTTGTCACATCTGCCTTCTAAACTGTCCAAAAATACCTGTAGTAGTTTTTCTCTGACAAATGAAACCTCAGGGGCTCCTTTACTTTTAAAATGACAGTCTGGATTTACAACATACAACACCTGAAATGACGCCTCACTGTGTGTGTTACATGTGGAATGGGCCAGGTAGACTGGAAGGCTGTCTTGGGATCCTATTGCTCTTTCTGTGTCTCTCGGCCTTCTGCGGTTGGCTGTTAGAAGGGGACTTACCTCCTCCGCCTCTGTTAATATGCTGTTGTAGGGCAAAGGTGCGTCACAGTCTGGGATGTAGTCCTGACAGTACGTCTCCGCTGCTCTGGGGTCATCAACAATCAGCAGCTGCTGGATGTCACCCTGTGTCACGATAACGCACACAAACAACGCTGAGCAAATCTGTGACATGTGATATTAGTGAAACCACATGATGAAGTGACATCACATGGATGTCATCACTTGTCTTTACTGTACAATATGTCATTAATTACATGTCAGATGCATCTGTCTCCCATGTCTTTATCTTTGACTGTTATGTGTTCATTTAGTCAGATCAAAGTAACTTAACAGGCTGTTTTTTATCGTTTCTCTGCAGATAATGGTCTCCAGAGCTTCAGCCTCGAGTGGCGCCAGCACATTATATCCACAGGCAGACACAATCTGTTTGTCCCTCTCAGTCTATGTTACACATGTGCACACGCGGAACGGAGTGCAAGCCAAACATGGGCAGGGAGTTTTTCAGTTAAACAGACGGACCACCTGACATTGCACTGAAAACAAAGGTCAAAGTTCACACTGCTGAGGACGCAACAGAAACAGAACTCATAAAAGTCTATGAAGGTTTTACACAGCTACACATTTGGAGGCAATGTTTTTCCAGCGCTATTTGTGAATCATTTGCAGGCTTGTGTGAGCTTAGGCAGGACCGTGTTCATCTCTTCATAACTACTGGTCAGCTAAGATAATCAATATTCAGGACCTGCCAGGATTAGGGGGCATATACAATCCCAATGCACACATTTACATCATCTGCAGCTTTCAAGCACTCAAGGGTTTGGAGCAGAGGTAGAGGTGCAGTATATCCTCACAACCACTGGAGGGCAGTGAAAGGAGTAGAGCCTATATGTTCATTCATTTGTCACTATTTGATAAAGAAATCAAACAAGCAGCAACAAGCAGAGGCACTTCCTTACCACACAC
The DNA here is from genome assembly GCA_036023655.1 of Nannoperca australis. Taxonomy (NCBI): domain Eukaryota; kingdom Metazoa; phylum Chordata; class Actinopteri; order Centrarchiformes; family Percichthyidae; genus Nannoperca; species Nannoperca australis. The sequence continues at coordinate 27,718 of JAVQJD010075524.1, forward strand.
AAAGAACTTATTGTGTGTTCTCGTTCTTTGTATGTTTTGCCAGGTTTTTTTCACTCGTTTTCACCAAAGTCAAATAAGTTTGCACTTAAAAATGGTGGATGGTGTGGAGGTGAAGATCTTATTTTAATATGTGCAACAACAGTTGACAGTTTCACCTCCATACAAATCTTTTGCCTTTAGCCCCATTGTCTTATTAAATAGTGCACACACACACAAAATGCAGTAAATGCACACAATCAGAATCCTACTTCAAATACGCCTTCATCCAGCAGTCGTGTTCCAAACACGGTGACACCATCTGTGCTGACGTGGGGGTTATGGCCTCTGAGCAGGTCTAGGGTGTCCAGTTTGTCACAGTCCAGGTAGAGAGTCACTGCCTGACCCTCCACACTGTAGGCTACTCTGTGCCACCTGGCAGGAAGGAGAGAACCTTTCAAATTTTCTTATCCAAGATGTTTTTGTGTTTTAGAATCGTGTGCCAGACAAATAAAGCAAGGTTTGGACACAAAGGTGTGTGTATGGGGGCCTGTGTGTGTGTAGTTACCCACTTGCCATCAGCCAGGGTGATCTTTCCAAAGGTGGGGTAAAGTTCTGGGGGTGGCTGACCCTCATGGTCCTCATACAGGAAGACAGGAGAGCGGCCAACCTCCACACCCAGCTGCTGTGTGCCCTGAGACACAGAGACACAGACAGAAACAAAGAAAAAAAGAAGGATGATGGGATAAAATGATAATGAGGAAATGTTGTTTTCATGTCAGACTACTAAAACAATCTATTGACAATTTCCGGCTCAGGTTCTTTACATTTGGAGAATACTATACATTGGTCAGTGTCATTTATGTAATATTTTCATATAAATGTAATATTAATGTGCACTCTCATTATTGATTTGACAATATTTGAAACAGTTTTTGAGCAAATGTGGCAAAACATATTCCCATTTTGAGGACAACCTGTGAAGCTGATCCCAGCAGGAGTGCCTCCTGCAGACTGCTGGTAGGGACCTCTTTTTTTGTTCAAGGTCAGTCTAACATGTTAGTATGGTGGATAGTTTTGCTGAATTATCAGATTAAAGGAACAGGTTCCCCTTTTTTATGCCGAGAGTTGATGAACATTCAGCATGACAAGTGAAAGTTTGGTTTCAACATCCTGACGTGGCGTGTATGATGCGTACCTGCGAGTCGTACAGGGAGAGGAGGAAGACCTGTGAGCCCTTCACAGCTCTCACTGTTGTCATCACTGAGAAATTCATAGGGAACGACGAATCTGGAGGGAATGCATACATACACATTAGGGCAGAGGCTCTCAATGACAAAATACATTCACATCATACAAGCCCACACAGTTATATTAAAACTTACCAGGGAAGAGTTGCTTGGTGGGCGCACTCAGTTGAATCTTCTTGTCGATCTTAAAGGAGAGGTCCGTCTCCTCTCGTCCCTCCCTGCCGGTGCACAGTCCTGCCTCCAACGACACGCCCTCCATGTCCTCCGACAGCTCAAGGACCTTCAGGACATCAATAGGATTGGCTGCAAAGAGACAAGAAACAGTATGAATGCGAGGATTGGTGGTTCTGATGATGTTGCTCATCAGGGCGTTCACCCTGCCAGCACCTTCATTTGTGACGGAGCAAAGCACTTCATTCAAGGTTTAAGCTACTGAATGAAAAAAGTTTTTTGCCCTTTCAGATGCTAAAGTCACCTGCAGAGGTCTCTCCATAATCACACACAGTGATTTGCTCTGCTTCCAGCCCTTTGACACAAACTTAAGCTGCAACAACAAAAAATAGTAATACCTGTGTTTGCTCATGTGTATGACAAATAAATCCTGTGAGTTTCCTGCTTTCCATTCTGAAAGAGCCTTTAATCAGGGCTGCCTTGACCAGCTTGACCAGTCCCAACCCCAGCTTTACAGAGCACCTGCGGGGGCCCTAAATCACCACGTAAGCAGCATATTATGACGTAGGAAACAAAGAGAACGTGAAGAATCCTGAAAAACAGCGTGCATACAAGAAATATGATTCAGTTAAAAGCCAATGAGTAAAAGCATGTTTTAAGTTGCTTCTTAAAGATATTGTTGGACTGACATAATTGAATAAAAGTAGGGAGGGAGTTCTATAACGTTGGCCGCTGACAACGCTTTTTCCCCATGACTGGGATACCACAAAGGGAAGATGCCTGGGTGAAACCAAAGTATAGCAAGAGAGGCTTGGATAGAAACCAGAGGGTCTGTAACCTTGGTAAAAACAACTGAGTATCACATTTTGTTAAGCATTAGGATAAAAATAATAATATTAATAGAGAAAAGTACAGTATCTTTTAAACTGTCCACTGTTTGAATTCATGTTGTTGTTAAAGTTGGATAAGATAAGGAATAAGGTACATTAAGTTATTTACATTGTACTTCATTCACAGTGCGTGCTGCCCGATACGGTTGCTCCGCTCGTCTTACTTGGTCTTTTAAATCTTTTTGTTATTTAACTTTGTACTTATGGGTTTTTTGTTTGGTGTTGACTTGTTGGAGTCGTGGCC
>JAVQJD010075541.1:0-11217 GCA_036023655.1 Nannoperca australis
TGAATCACAAGTGCTGTGAGTAAGAACATCGCTGCCAATGGCAGAATCCAAAAGAGCATCACATCTAACAACAGATGATCTTTGTACATCATCACATACAAGACATTCAAACTAAGATATTATATTGTACGATATTATAGAGGAACTATAATATCGTACAATATGCTAAACTTTATATATTATATATTATTATTATATAATATATATGTATAGTAACATTTATATATTTACTTTATAGAAACAATGTGACATTTAGGTGCTGTTGTATTCCCAGAACAGACACACACACACACACACACACACGGTCGGAGCTGCGTACCTGTTGTGTTGTTCAGTTTTATGAAGTGTCGTTGATCATGTGGCTCATCATGAAGCCTCGTCAGGTCAAGAGTCTGCCAGCCAATGAGAGAGCAGGGAGGAGGAGGAGGAGGTCAGCGGCCAATGAGACGGCTCCCTCTGTGTTTGGTTTGGTTTATTGGGCAGCACTGAGTTTCCCCCCACATCTCTCAGACCCCTGAACGCCTCACAGAGACTTCTGCTTTTCTGTGTGTGTGTGTGTGTGTGTGTGTGTGTGTGTGTGTGTGAGTGTGAGCGTGTGTGTGTGTGTGTGTGTGAGAGCGTGTGTGAGTGTTCTGATTGTTGAGAATAAGTTGGTGGTCGTTGGTTTGACCTCCTACACAACAAGTAATTCTATCAATATATAAATATATAATCAATAATGCACCCTGATCGTAATGTAGAGGCGTGTTTCTGCATGTTTGTGTTTTAGATGCAGTGTTTATTCGTCTACTTGAGTAAATAATTTGCACAAATCCCTCAAATCTGGTTGCAGTGGGATGTTTTTATCAAGATTTAACACGTATTCATATATCTGACCACACGGTGGCGCTGTGGGCTGTTGTGTTTTAACCCCCCACAACCACAACACGTCATTTTAACCTCTGGGTTTCTGTGTGTTCATCAGTGAGCTTTTAGAAGTGCTGGTTACCATGCTAGCTGTTTCCCTCTGTTTCCAGTCTCTATGCTAAGCTAAGCTAACAGAGTGGTAACTCCTGCCAAGAAAAAGCACTTTTTACCCCCAAAATGTCAAACTATCCGTTGTTAAACCCGGTGATGATGATTTTATTCGCTCCCAACAGTGTTTATCATTTTCTTTTCTTCGGTGGTGTTTTCGTGCTCTCGGCTTGTGTTCTTTGGCCTCATTTTGCTTTTAAATGTGTAACCTTGTTAAGAAGAGTGCAGTTTTATTACTATGAAGTGTGTGTGTGGTCACTGTGTCGAAGGTGGAGCTGGTCAGTCATTAACTCAGCTTCAGGGTCAGAGGTCAGAGGTCATGTACCTGTCGGGTGTGAAAGAAGCACACGGAGGCAGCGCGTCAACTTTGTAATAAATGACAGTTTATTATAAAGGTTACAATCTGTTGCGTTGCAGAGCTCATCGGTTGTCGTTGTTGTGCTCTTTTAGTTTTTAGAAAAGGGAAGAAAAAAAACTACAAGTACACACACGCCACTCACTCCAGAAGAAACTACAAACATACTGTAAAAAGAGGAAGCTAGAAAGGAGGAAGAGGAGGAGGAGGGTAACCATACAACCATTATAACCAGGTGAATATCAGGAGGAGGAAGGTTTCACACGCAGGTTAGAAAGCCAGGATTCTCAGCCAATCAGCAGGAAGCTGAGGCGTTACCATGGTGAAGTCCAGTGGCGGCCATTTTGTCTCTGTTTATTCCATCTTTCTACACGATCGTCCCGGTTTTCTCCGGACGCCATGTTAAAAAAAAATACTTAATGGTGAGCAGCCATTTTGTCCCCGTCTTTCAGAGAACGATTGATTTCTGATCAGCAGCGGTGGAACAAGTATTCAAATCATTATATTCAGTAAAAGTAGTGATAATATAAAAATACTCCATTACAGGATGTCACTTAACTAAAAGTACAGAAGTATCAGCAACAAAAGAACTTAAAGTAAAAGTACTCATGATGCTGCCGGGACACTATTATATCATTGATTTTATCTTTATTCTGTAAAAACTGATCATATTTTAGACATTTTAGAAAAATGAAACTAGTAACCAAATAAATGTAGTGATGTTTTAAGTATAAAGTAGTACAAGTACTTGAATTTGCATTTAAGTATTCAGAAGTACTCGCAAACCATCGCTAGAGATCTGTAAGAATGTAGTGTTCAGCCGTTGCGTTAGCTAGCCGTTAGCTAGCATACGTTTAGCGTGACATCGAGAAGACGCTGTTCAGGAAAAGATGAACTGTTGGTGAAAACATGAAGAAATTATAAAGTCAGAGGAAAAAGGTTATATGATGACGGGTGGAGGTCTTCACGGGTCCACTCGGCTCTGGTGGCTTCACTTGTTAGCAAAACGTCAGTGGTTAGCATTAGTAGTCACTAGCGGTACACTGGATTAGCGCTGGACTTTTATTAGCTTGATTGTGAAAACAGTACTTTGTGTACTCGGTGCAACTTTATATATTTATATGGCCTTTAAATTCATATTATTTTAGCAAATAAACACTTCAAACTTTACATTTTAGCAGAAGTGTAGCTAGCAGACCCTCTCCAGCTAGCTAAGCTGTTAGGCAGCTAACTAGCATAAATTCGATGGCAGCACCTCGTAGTTTTTAGGACGCGTCGCTTCAAAACACAAATTACTTTTAAAGAAATAAAGGAGCAGTAAAGAGGAGGTTTTGTGTATTTATCTGACGGTACGTCGTGTTTTGTGTCTGACAGACGTAAAGTTGTGAACTGGGAAGAATCTTTTGATGATTTGCTGATTTTGTCTCCTGGGTAAAAGTCAGAGGTGCAAATTAAAACGGCTTCGTTGTTGCAGGAAGATAAAAATCACAATGCAGTAGTAATTTAAAATGAATGAATTTAAGCTGCAGGTTGTATTATATGCTCTTTAGCAATCGTTAGCGTTAGCGCTGCACATAACACTGTTTTAAACTCTGTGATTACGTTGGGAGTCTTTTTTTTTAAACAAAGAATCAGATATTTAGAAATCCTCAAACTGTCTTTCACCTAAAACTGTTAGAAAATCCTCTCTTTTCACAAAGTGATGAAGTAAAAACCAGGTCTCGGGTCAGAACTAGAAACCCGTTTCCACTAAACAAACTTGGATTCAGGTGATTTTAAAACTCGAGTCCTGTTGGCTGATTTTCACTGACCTCACGTTTGTAGCAGCAGGTTTTCTTTGTTTCTGATTGGCTGAGAAATCCTACAAGTGAATGACCCGGAAGGGGGGGGGGACCTGAGAGGTCAGAGGTTATAAAGGGGTCACATGACCTCTCCGTCACTGACTTTCATTGTCACACTGCAGAGAAAGCGTCTCATTCTGTGGATGTACAGTAGACTCTAGTCCATCATAATATATAGTATCACACAGTGTGTGATGGTGACATTCAGGGTAAACGAGTGTAATCAGCTGTGGAACTTAATGTTTAGTGTGTTTAATAGCTTGAACACAGCTTTGTGTTAGTTCCACATTCTGCTGTGATGCAGAAACTGGGACCGTAATAACTTGACAGTTTGATTAATAAACTGTAGATTGAATTAAAGTTAAATTACTTTTTAAAACTCCGGGATTTTGTGAGATTGGCTCCAAATCTCAGAAACATCCTGTTTTTTCTTTCATTTTGTGACAAAATGTGACTGAATTTGAAGCTCAGCAGCTGAAGCTGTTTACAAAGGCTGAATATCACACATGGCTAAAGACTTTATAGACTACAGTCTACTAAAATATTACTGTATACATTTTATTGTCTACTGTACTTTATTTTACACTATAGCTACATTATTCAACCATAATATATATTATACAGACTATAAAGTCTACTGTATGTGCTGTACATGGACTATACATTCTACACCTCTGTGCTAATATATATATTTATAAAAGGGCACCGTGAACTTGTACAACTTTGGGATTCATGCTTGTGGCTCGGCTTTAATTCAGATACTAAAGTCAGAACAGGACTGATTGTTGTGGAAACAGGCACTGGAACGCTGATTGTGATACTGATACTGTGAAGGAAAGCGGGAGCTGGAGCAGTAATGGAAAGAAAGTCGACAACTCGGCTTCCCAGTTCCAATTTAAAGGAAATAAAAAGACAGAAATACACCTTCCAGTGACTTCAGACGTGTCTTATCTCCGTGTTGCATGTTGTTTGTTGTATCTTTTTAAATCTTTTTTTTCCACTTGGCTAGCAGTTTCCCCCTGCTTCAAGTCTTTGTGCTAAGCTAGGCTAAACACACCCAGGAGCTATCTCTGTCTTCTCATGTGTCAGTTTCTTTAAGAGTGTCGTTAATGGTGCGGTCAGACCGGACTCTAGGAGGGAGCTAGCATCACAGCCGTGGCATTTGTGCACTTTAAGCATAAAGCGCGTCGGCTAGCTGGCTAGCAGGTTAGCAATAGCATCCCACAAACTGTAAATCATACAGCTTCTTCACTGTTGGGCTGCACGACGCGTCACATTTCATTTTGTCAAAATGGAGTTATTTATTGTCATTAAACTCTAATTGTTCTGCACTAACTGATTTCACTGATCAGTAATATAAAGATAAACAAAACGTCTTTAATTAGGTGTAAAGTCCACCTTTCCTATTAAATTCTCTGGAGAACTTTGCAATGTCACGGGTCAAAGTTGAATCAAATTGATCTCTTTGAAATGAATGAATTCCGGTGTGACTGCATCTTTAATCATAAACTTCACTCACGGCCCGTTTGAAACTCTATTTATAGACTGGAGGAAACTCCACGTATGGCAGGGAAGAAATCCCCAATATGGCAGGGAGGAAACTCCATATATGGCCTGTTCCTGGCGAGTTACAGCCACGCTTGATTGATTGATTGATTTAGGAATAACGCTGAGAGTGAGGGTGTGGGGAAGGTGTAGGAGGGGAAGGAGAAAGGTGTTTTCTGTACAGATGGCTTTAAACAAATAGCACCATGTACAGTAAAGCCCTCGGTAAGCAGGTTAGAAACCATAGAGGTTTACAGTTGGAGCTCTGCTGCAGCTCTCCCTGAAACACACGTCACATCAGCACAAAGTCACACTCATTGACAAATCATCATGAATCCCAAAACACCACCAAACGACCTTTTTTTTTTTTTTTTTTGGTAATTCAACTCATTGTCAAATCATAAGGAACTCAAAATCATTTTCCAAACTATTATAAACTCTGTAAGTCATCACCACCACATTATTATTATTATTATTATTATTATTATTACTTGTTGTTCATAAATTCTAAATTATTGGTTTTAAGATATGAACTCAAAATAAACACAAATTCTTCATGAGTGATATTTGGAGGAAAAAAAAGAAGCTAAGTCACAAGAACTTCCTGTAAAAGAAGTGTCCTCAGCTAAGCTCCTGATGTTACGCCAGTAGCTCGCTAATCGTCCGGCTCTGCTAGCAAACGTTCAGCTAAACTCGTGTGGGGAAGCAGAATGGCACAAGAACCCGTCTCGTTATATTTGTAATCAGTTTGTCAGATCAGCTCTTTGATCAATAACCCTTCACCTGTTGAGGTGAGCAGTTCGGCTCTGTGTCCGCTGGAATTAGCTTAGCGCGCTGTACGCTAACTTAACGCTGCAGAACACCGGCTGGATGTTGTAAGCTAGCTTTAGCGGGGTCGCTATCGCAAAAAGATGAAACGCTGTATTTTTGTGGTGATCCGGAGCAGAATAAATAGAAAACAAAGAGAAAGTTATTGGTTTCACACGTTCGTTACATCAGTATTTAAAACTAGCTAGAAGAGCAGCGCATACAAAGAAGCTAACTATGCTGCTATGGACCACATTTGAATGTGTATAATCACAATAATATTGCGTTTATGTGGAGCGAAAGTTCAAAGTTAGTCGCTCAGAGCTCAAACTAAAAATCTTTGAAGAGGTAGAGCTGCAGCGATTACTCGATTAGTTGATCAAAACTAAATTCATCACCAACTTTTTTGATAATTGATGAATCGTTTCTGTCATTTTTCACGCAACAATGTCAACATTTGTTGCTTCCTGCTTCTTAAATGTGAAGGTTTGTTGCTCTTGTTTGTCATTTCTGACTAAATGGACGAAAGGAGCTGCTTGAAGACGTCACTTTGAGCTCTGGGAAACTGTGAGGAGCATTTTTTACATTTATAGATTAAAGGATTAATCAGTCGGGAAAATAATCCGCACATTAATCGATAATGAAAGTAATCGTTGGTTGCAGCTCTACTCGGAGGTCTGAAACAACACGAAAGCTAAACATCGGACACAGATCTCGATGTTACTTCTTGGTCTGATCAAAGAGCCGATGAGTCCAAACTGAGCTGGACTCAAGGTTCAGTCGCTGCTAAGAAATCCTAGTGTCTGACCAGAGGTCAGGGGGTATGAGGTCACAGTTCAGGATGTCTAGAGGTCAGAGGTGAGGGGTCAAGTGGAACCATCCAGCAGCTGTCTGAGCGCCCTCTCGATGTTGATTCGGTGTCCCAGTCTGGTGACGCCCAGCTCCACGTAGTCGTCTTTGGTGAGGGCGGGCAGGTGAGAGCCTTCGATCTCGTGCTCCTGGAAGCGCTGGCGGTGTTCGGCCAAGCCCACGCTCTCCAGCCAGTCGCCCACGTCGTATTTGTTCCACAGGCTGAGGGGCCGCTGCCTCCACGGCCGCAGGGCCAGCAGGGGCCCGCTGAGGACCGGGGAGGGGCAGGGCGAGGCGTGGGGGGAAGGTGACGGGGATCGGGACCTGGTTCTCGCGCTGGCACTTCGCATCACGAACCGAACCTCCTTTGGTTCGGAGGGGAGACTGAGACTGGACGACTTCAGGATGGTTAGACCGCGACCCGAGCTCAGATCTGGCCTTTCGGAGCAGGAGGAGGCGAGCCCTATTGACCTATCGGAGGGGGAGGGAGAGGGGGAGGGGCTCCGGCGGGTGACAGGGTAGCGACTTCCTGGTCGGACCGTGTAGCTGGCGCCGTATCCTCGCTGGGAGATGGTGTGGAGTTCCCCGAGACTGGAGAACAACCTGCAACACGAACGTGACGGTGATCAGTGGATGTGTTTACACGGAGATACTGATTGACCGTCTGCTAAGCCCCGCCCCTCCTTAGTTACTGTTGCTACGCACTTGCAGTTTATACCTGAGGCAGATTCACAACTCTAAATTATATTAGTTATTGTGGAAGCCAGAAGACAAAAGCAGATTCTTATTTCTGTTTTGCTGGTAGATTTGATGAACTATAGCTAGCTAGCGAGCTAATTAATGCTAACTCCATGGGCTGGTTGAGTGTCTGTCTCTTGTGCTAGCTAATGATATGCTAACTCCAGGCCTCAGAGGTGATGATAAGGCGCTAAGCTAGTTACATATGCTAACGTTAACCTCTGTCTTACACTTGTGCTCTTGTGTTTCTGGTTTTGGAAAATGCTAATCTGTCTGCGTTTGTAACGTTTGAATGGCCTGTTGTGGTTGTTAAGCAATGATTGGACTATGGGGGGGGGTCGTTTTAGCAAAAGGTCAATTCAAAGGTTGCTAAGACGGACGGGTGTGACGGTAATTTTCAGATATTTAGTAGTTAGTCGTCTGTGGAGGAGGTGCGTGTTAGTTAGCTGTTAGCATCTCTGAGCGATAACGAGAAAATGTTTACCAGAGATAAAAACCTACGATTTACTTTCTTCACTGTCCAAACATCTGCAACAACACAAACAACAAGGCTGTTACCACACACACACACACACTCACACTCACACACTCACTCCTCACACTCACACACTCTCTCACACACACACACACATACACACACACACACACACACTGTACCTGGCTCCTCCCACTGGAGACCTCCGGCCTGGGTCGAGGGGACTTGGCTCCTCCCCCAGAGAGTGACTGTCTTTGTTGAGCAGCTGCAGCCGGTTGGCGAGGTCCAGTCCTGACCCCGCCCTGCCGCTCAGCTCCAGCGCCGACGCCGACCGGCTGGTGAGATCCACGGCCGACCCCGACCCCTGACCTCCCAGCGCCACCGGACGGCCTCCCCCTTCCTCCGGGCTGAGGCCGCGCCGCTCGTCCCCGCGGTCGTCCCCGCCGCCCCACAGCTTGGACCTCCTCTGGAACAGGTAGCGTGGCTGTCGGCCGCCGGTGGGGGAGGAGCAGAGCGGGGAGGAGGGGGAGGAGCAGGACGCAGCAGACGGGAGGAGCTCGCTGTCCGACGACTGCTTCAGCAGCGGGTCCCGGAGCGCAGAGCGGCCCCGACCAATGGGTGAGCGGAGGCGTGGCTTCAGAGCAATCGGGGAGGTGGCGGGGGAGGAGGGGGAGGGGTGAGCAGCAGGAGGGGAGGAGGGGGAGGATGGAGCAGGAGGGGAGGCCAAGGTGATGGAGGGAGGCAGCGAGCTGGGGGAGGAGGAGTCGAGGAGCCGCTCGTCACCTCCTTCCTCCTCATCTCCTCGTCTGCCCAGGGAGTCGGGACCGCTCTCTCTTCCCCCTCCTCCCCCTCCTCCCCCTCCTTCCCCTCCTCGCCGTGGCAACAAGGTGAGGGAGGACGGGGGAGGAGGGGCGGGAGGACAGGCGAAGGCGGGGGGCGGAGCCACCAGGCCGATCCTGCGGAGCTCCTCCCTCGTCTCCTCGTCGCTGGACGACAGCAACGCCGGCGGGAGCGTGACGGTGTAAGCCCCGCCCTCCTCCTCCGAGCTGCCCACTGTGAGGCTCCTGCGCCTGTCAATCAGAGCGGCGTGAGCCTCGCTGGCCAGCGGCGGCGGGGGGGTTGGTCTCCAGCGCTCGGGGGAGGGGCCGGCAGGTGACGTCACTCCTCCCTCTGTTTCCGGACGCTCCACCTGTCCGTCGGGGAACAGAGGCGGAGTTACGCGCTTGTGCCTCAGCTCCGGGCTGGTCTGAGGGGTGGCGCGCTTGGTTCGCTGCTCGGGGCTGGTCTGAGGGGTGGTGCGTTTGGATCGCGGCTCGGGGCTGCTCTGCGGGGTGGCGAGAGGGGTGCGCTTGTGTCTGCCCTCGGGGCTGGCAGCCGGGGTGGGGATGGGCGTGGTGGAGGCGGATGCGTGTTTCAGCCGGGGCTCGGGGCTCGGCGTGCGGGCGGTGAGCGCTCGTTCACGTGCAGCGAGAGCCAGGGCGAGCGGAGACGAGGGGTCTGAGGAGACAAGAGGAGACAAGAGGACACTGTTGGAGACGCTGATCAGCAGAACAAACAACACAGCTGCTGTGCGGCCGGACTGACCTAGAGGTTTCCCCGTCAGCGGGTGGAGGAAGGTGTGAGGCGTTGGCGAGGGCGACAGGACCGGCGCCGGGGGAGGAAGCTCGCCGAGGTCGTCCATTGAGTGGCTCTGCGTCAGGAGGGGCACCTGGTTTTCGGACCCGGCTCCCTCCACAGACAGGAAGAGGGACGACCGGCGGCCCTGAACCCGAGCGCGCTCAGAAAGGACCTGCTGCTGGTACAACTCCGCCCGGCTGGGGCTGCTGGGGGGCTCCAGCTTAGACGGATCATGAAGTCCTAAACAAACAAACAAAAACACAAACAAGTCAGAAGTGATGACGTCATTATTTTTACATTATTAGACAGAATTTATTCATCGATTCAGTACATTGACCTGCGGGTTTGCTTTTATCCACACAAACAACAACAACAACAACAACAACAGTCTCAATTACAGGCCATCAGTGGTAGCTAGCTTCATGGTAGCTAGCTAACTCACTTACTAACTACTACAAATACCTTGTAGCATCCTGGCTAATGCTAATGCTAACAAACTTATGTAGGCTTTTAAAGTGAGATGCAGCACTCTGCAGCAGGCTCAACAAACGTTAGCTTACTTAGCTACTGCGTATCCGCCTGAGGTTAGCTAGCTAGCTAGCTACCAGGCGATACGGCTAGCTAACAAACGTGAGCGTAAAACAGGCTTTTAAGTTTAAATAAATGTTTTTACCACAGAATCATTTATCATTAAACTTCCCAGCATGCACTAGACAGAAACAACTCGATCCTAACCCTGCTCCTCTACAGGAAGTTGTTTCAACAAAGGCGACTTCCTCCTTTGCGGCTTGGAGGGCGGAGCCTGCTGTCCCACGTTAGCATAAGGGTTTTCTATTGGTCGTCCCCGGCGGCGTGACAGCGGTGAGTGACCGAGGGCGGGGCTGTGGAGAGACAGCGTGGAGGTGTGTGTGGCAGCGTGTAGCGTGTGCGTGGCGGCGTGCGCCTCAGGCTGCAGCTGCGGCGGCGTGTCCTGCAGGATGATCATTGACCTCGCCTTCCTCTGCCGCTCGGCGTGGGCGTGGCTCCTCGTGGGCGAATCACAGAGCTCCTGGAGCCTCGGCTCCGCCCCCGGCTTGAAGCTGGAGCGGGTTAGCCCCTCCCCTCTGGCCGGGGGAGGAGGGGGGAGGAAGGACGGAGGAGGGCCGGAGTCCAGGAGGAAGAGCGGCGAGGGAGGAGGGGGCGGAGCTGTCTGAGGAGGAGGAGGGATGAAGCTGTCCGTCAGCGAGGAGCTCCGTGGAAACCGACTCTCGTGGATCAGAGCCGAGATCCTGTCGTCCTCGGGGGTGCCTGCCGTGGTTACCATGGAGACGTTAAAATCAAGGTACCAACATATAAAAAAACTGACTTCATGTAAATAATAAAGCTGTGATGGATCAATAAAATATAACAAAACAAGAAAAATACAAGAATTGTCAAAGATAAATAATTTATAAATAAATAATTTATAAATTACAGTATAAATTCCGCCTACAGTGATGAACACATGAACATTAATAATCATCCAGTCAAAAAATATATATAATGTGTTTGTATACATGTTTATAATATTCTGCAAGTGTGTGTGTGTGTTTGTGTGTGTGCATGCGTGTATGAGTGTGTGCGTGCGCGCATGTGTGTGTGAGTGTGTGCGTGTGTGTGTGTGTGCGTGTGTGAGTGAGTGTTTCTGTGTGCGTGTGTGTGTGTGTGTGCATGCGTGCGTGCGTGTGTGAGTGAGTGAGTGTTTCTGTGTGTGTGTGTTTGTGTGCGTGAGTGAGTGAGTGAGTGAGTGAGTGTGTGTGTGTGTGTGTGTGTGTGTTTATGTGTGCGTGCGTGTGTGTGTCTCACCGAAGCTCTTGGTCCGGGACATTCCTCGGGGTAAAGCCATGGTGCTCTTCTCTGGAGGTGTGGGGGGCACCAGACCCTGCCGCTCAAACAACGACTACACACACACACACACACACACACACACACACACACACACACACACACACACACAC
>JAVQJD010075543.1:0-21285 GCA_036023655.1 Nannoperca australis
TGCACTCTGCTCTTATTGCACTTTATTCTTGCACATTGTTTGTCTACTGCATGTATGTATATTGAGAGTGAGATAAATACCGGAGTCAAATTCCTAGTATGTACACATACCTGGCCAATAAAGCTGAAGTATTCCACACATATTAATATCTTGCTCATATGGTGCAAATATGAGCTGCAAGGCTAAATACAATACATGCTGTTTAAAGCTTTTGTTCCAAATAGAGAAAATGTTTTCTTTGTGGCAGTGAATAGAATGAGCACTAAATGAATGTCAATACTTACAAACAGGGCTGTAGTAGGCCCACGCACACAGTGTGTAAAGGAGGTAGAACTTGCTTGGGTGTGCTGCTGATCCTGAAACAAGGCAGACCTGTTCACAGTCTGACACACAGATGTACAACAGGTTAAAATAATTAACTCCATGTTATCTCCACAGCAGAGCTGATCACATAAAAAGCTGTTACCCACATAACCTAGCTTTGTTGATAGTCTGGATTTGATATGAGGCCACTGTTTGGGTTTTGAAAGTGAAGGCCTCTCGCATATACGGCTCTCTTTTAAAACAACATCATCCACCTGTGTATCCCGGTTAGGTTTCACATTCAAATGTATTAACAGGAGCAGTTTGCTAAAGGCCCAATGTCCGGTGTCAAACCTTCGCTATAACCTGCAACTTTACGGCAGCTGGAGCTCACGTTCACCCACAGGCAGTTAAAACACGACAGCCGCGGGCGGTTAAAGGGAAAAGGATGTCTAACTCCTGCACAACTTGTCCAAAGTGTTGCCGTGTCACTTTTTAAACGGCAGAATGTGGTTTACTTTACGCTCGTGTGGTTGGTTTGACTTAAGTCGCCGTAAGTAACTTGCTATTTAACAATAGTAACTATTCTAGCTGAAACATCCACACAACGTCACCCCCGAAACATAAAACATGACTTTTCTTTTGTTCACCGTACATCTGTCGACTCTATTCAAAGTATTTCGTCGACATATGAGTCCCGCTGACACTAACGGAAGATGGGGTTTGCTTTGAAGCGGGTTTGCAAGATAATCTGGCTGTTTTGGTAGTAGCGCTAGTAGTTTTGCAGAAGCGCTCATGGCTGACTCTCGTCGTACAAACTGAACCCTAAATTCGCTTATTTAGCACTCACCTTGATTTGTAACGTGGGCAAACGGATCCGATGTACTGCAAGGTACGTGCGGGCCTTCAAACTAACCGGCCAAGATCATTGTCAGCTCCCAAAAGCCTGTAAGGATGCGGTTGCTGGTGGTAAAGCTGCCTTGTGTTGTTTGCCTGGCTGTATTTTGGAGGAAGACCTCAGTCTCCACCCATAAACACACACAGAGGCAGCCTGTCTGCAGACTGGAGCCGCAGCTGCTGGCCGCCTTTACAAAGCCACATGCACCTACATCAAAGTACGTGTTATTGTCTGGATGATATTATTGCTGTTAAATCATTTTCATTACTCTTTGGCACGAGCAAACACATGGAATTGTATTTTTGAAGTCGGAAGTCATTTGAGGTGTTTTTTTGGGTGATAATGGGGAGCAGAAATATCCCTTTCTGTTTGGGTGCCACATTCTGAAATGATGTGGGAAGACAAATGAAAAGATAAGATGGAGGTTTATTTTGTACGGACTGTAACTTTGGCGGGAGAAGACGCAGATCCAAATACCCTCAAGGACAACCCCCCCCCCCTCTGAGAGAGGATGTGGCGTACAGCATCGTTTTACACAGATCGTCTCTTTCACGAAGAGGTGTCAAAGTAAAAAAAAAAAAAAAGAACAGCAGAATCAGAAGAAGATTTAACTATAGATAACCAAAATAAACATTTGGTAAACATTTTAAGCATTAAGCTGTCCAAATGCTGTTACATTTATCCACCTATCCACCCGTTTGTTTTCTATATGCATTTACCCTGTGCATGGATACAGTGGCTGGAGTCTATCCCAGCTCACACTGGGCAAGATGCATGGTACATCCTGCACCTGCACAGGTAATCTCAAAAGCTGTTACATTAAGATAACATTTTGTGAAACGCAAATTATTAAAGCGAGCACAATCGAAAATCTATTTCCAGGTGTTACTCTAAAGTAACAAAAGTATTTTATGTGTTGCTGGCGCTCAGCTATAAAAAAACAACAACACAATTAACACAAATAGATGATTAATGCATCGATACAAAGTGTACTCCACCTCACAGCATGTGAATGTTTGAGGTGGCAACAAAACTGGATGGTGAGAAGAAAGTTGTGCCTGCATGTTTACAGAGCTCAATAATCAGAGGTAGTGGACTTATTTTATAGAGCAAGATTAATCCTTGGTTAAAGTGCTGAACAAAACCACGACACCGTAAATCTGGAACATTCACTAGTCAGTACATCCAGTAATAAGAAAGCAATTTACCGTGGTCCCATGTTTTGATAGATAGATAGATAGATAGATAGATAGATACTTTATTGATCCTGAGTGAAATTTAGTCATCCAGTAGCTTAAATACAAAACCACCAATACACACAAGAATATAAGAACACAAAGGCACAGCCGTGGAGTGAAAGTCTAACCACCAGGAATAAATGCAAATGTAAGGTGATGAACAGAGCAGGTAGTGCACATGTAAGATGATTAAAAACTAAAAACAATGCAAGAATAACGATACCGTGGACAACATACATAAAATATGATTAAAGATGAATGTATAAATAACTTGTGCATAAGGCTAACAGCTGCCAGCCCAGCAACCTAATGACAGAATGAGGGTGAGCATTCAGTTTCACTTCATACACAGTTGCCAGTTTATTAAGTAAAACTAATGCAGTCTAATACAACAACCCTTCAATTAAATCCTATAATGTTCAGTTTTTACTGTTTTTGAAAAGGTGTCAGGTGTTTCTCTTATTTTGCCCTTCACATTTATATCAGAGGCTGAATAACAGAAACACCTCTTTGTAAAATGGAGGTGTTCCCTCTTGTCAGCCATTGTTTTTCAATCTTTTTCAATGAAGACATTCGACCAAGCCTCAGCAGCAAACAGCACATGTATAAATTATAAAAAATTATGATGGCTGAATTCAATTTAGCTGCTTCAGTTTCAGGTCGTATGTCACACTTACTGGGATAAGTGGATAGAACAGAGCCATCATTCATGTTATTATGTCAAAATGTATTGTATGAGAAAAGTCCCGTTTGAAAAACAATAGGGTTGGAAAGCGGAAACACCGTCCCACGTGACTCCAGCTCTGTTTCCCGCCTGTATTCGTAATGGGTTATTTAGTACCCGTAATCCGCCGCAGAGTGACAGCTCTCTCCTCTAAAACTTTACAGTTTTGGCTACGTGCGGATGCCCGTATTTCAGAAGGAGACACCTTTACTGCTAGCGCGTCAGATGCTGAGCGGACTGCAGTGGCCGGAGGATTAGAAACTCAGAGTTTAGTGTTGAAGAAGCTTTGCGAGTTTCCGTTTTGGATGTGAAACGTCCCGAGGGACCCCCCAGAGTCTGCTGTCTGTCGTCGCCGTCTGCTCAGCATTCAAAAGGTCCTCCGTGAGGGAAGAAGACAGGTAGCTAATGACAATGATAACCCTCATATAACGATAGTGGCATTATTATTATTATTATTATTATTATTATTATTATCATCACCGGAGGGGGCCTGGGGATGTGAACTTCCACCTTTTTAATAACAATGCCAATTACTTCCTGCAGAGTGAAGCTACATTACACCACATCCATTTTTAAAGAAAATGTCCAAGATCCTGGTATTACTCAATGAATGAATTAAAAACCGCATTAGTGTTATTAACAGCAGCTGGGAGTGAAATGAGTCCCCGGGTTTTTCTTGCGATATTAAAGCCTACATGTCCAGATTATCTTCAGGTAGTTAGCCGTCACTTTTCTGTTTACCTCACATGAAGCTGCTTAGGAAAGAAGCTGTTTGTATCCTGTTTACTCTAAAGTTCCCCTCCACCGTGTGTTTTGCTGAAGGTTACTCAGTGGTGGCAGAAGTACACGGATGTTTTTGTCTTTTAAACTAAAAGTGTCAATATCCAGTGAAGAAATGCAATAAAAGTCCTGTATTCAAAATAGTACTTAGCATTAGCATCCACATGTAATTAAAGTAGCAAAAGTACTCATTATGCAGAATAATGCATATTATACTAGTGGATCATAGTTATTGATGCTTTAATATGAACTTTACTTCAGTGTTGCAGCTGGTAAAGGTGGGACTTATATATACTATATATAATGACTGCCAGGTAGCTTGTGAACTTCACCAAGGTATCAAAGTCCTATTTTAACCTATAATAATACATAATCATTTATATGTTGATTTATATTTTGTATTAATATCTACACAGTAACTAAAGGTATTAAGTAAATGTAGTGGAGCAAACAGTACAATGTTTTGCTCTGAATTGCAGGGGAGTTGACATATAAAGTAGTAGAAAATGAAAAATCTCAAATAAAATACGAATATTTTAAAATTGTACTTAAGGATCGTACTTGAGTAAATGTACTTGGTTACTTTCAACCACTGTTACTTCAGTTGGATGTTTGTGCTTCCCTGTGTAGAATGATGATGTGCAGAGCTCACCTCACAGCAAAGTCTTTAACACGCGTAGGTATGGGTAGGATTTGTGACATCACAACTAGTTTGAGAGCCAATCATCGTTGCAACTTACACAAGCGTGAAACTTGAAACCTCCAGGTCACATATACTGAGCATGGAGACAGCTTGTGTCCAGAAGTTCAACTTTTGAAATAAAAAACATTTTCATAGATTCTAGATTATTATTTTTTTTTTAATGAGATAGGAGTAATTCTTAACAAGGTAATCAAACCAAAAAAAAAAATCATATCAATTATTATTCTATGAAGAGTATTTTTATGTCTTAATATGTGTCTGGAAGACATCTTTAATATAACTGGATCCAGTAATGCTCGTACTCAGTACAGGTCTCCGATGCAGATGGTCCTCTGCATATATAGAAAATGTGTGGTCTTTTTAAAGTGATGGGATACAATGTTGAAAACAAATAAGTCCCCTATGAGATTTCTTACTCGGTCTAATCTGCATTTAAAACAACACAATGTTATTCATTTTAGAAGAGAAAAAAAGAAACATTTTACTCAATTTTAAATATAATAACGTTCTGCTGATCTGATAATCAATGAGTCAAATCACTTTCAGCAACAGGAGGCATAATATACTTACCATCATGTAGCTGAATCTATCCCTATATTTTGTGCGCCATGTTTTCTCTGTGCTGGTGTCCCCAAGACTAATGGCCACACATTGATAGTGTTTGCTTATTAAAACAACGGTGCCTTTTTGTGAAGCAGTAAACTGACATATTACAGATAACTTAATAAATGGAGCCATCGTATGTAAGTTAGTGAGACAGTGTATGTGGCACTGATTGATTTTCACGTGTAATGAGATTTAAGTTCCAGCAGGTGTCAGTGTAGCCTCCCTTTTAGTAACTCCTCTGCAAGACCCGAGACTGGATGCAAGGAAGGTGTCAACTTATTTTTTTTGAGTGCCTGTACTTGGCAGTGGAAAAGCTCTGCAAATCCAAAAGTGATTCTAGTTTAAAAAAATAAAAGAATAAAAATGTAATGCAATGTGTCTTGAACAACAAGCTTTTCTAAGGGGTATGGTAATGGCCATTTTTAAAACTACTGTGTTTTCTAAAGGCCTATTCTGTAACCACGAGTCACCCTTCGATTAGTCAATTAATTAGTCGATCAACAACCAAAAACCAAATATTAAAAAAAGTATTGATATTATATATTAATATTCAGTTAAAACAAACCAGAACGATTCACTGGCTGCAGCTTTTTAAATTTGACTTTGTGGCTTTTGTCTGTTTTAAAAAAAAAAAAAAATTATGTATATCAATAAATATAATTGGATTGAAAGAGTTTTACAAAACAAGCAACATTTGACTTTTTTGGGACTAAGCGGTTCCTCGACTAATCAAAAGGTCCATAGTCAGATGAATTGATAAAGACAAAAGGGGTTTGTTGCAGCCCCGGATGACTTTAATTAACTTTTGGACCTGTGCTGTCAGTTGTTTATTTTCAGATCCCGTTCTCTCAAAGAATCCGCATGGTTGTACAAATAACATCACATCCCGTTATTGGCAGATTGGGGTTTTAATTTAGGGCTGGTACGTCCTCAGAGGAGTAACAGGACAACAGGCATTAGTCATCAGCCAAAATTAGCTCTCCACCACCCACCTTCCCCTCCGTGAGAGCAAACAATATACCAACACAAATTAGGACTCGCTGCTTTGTGTCAATTGAGAGTCAAACAAAGATGCTACACAGAGTGATATGTCATTAGCGAGCAGGTGGGGATGGAGAACTGAGAGCTGTTGCCTCTCCAACTAAGTAATGAAGTGGTTTCCATGGTGACCAGACTGCTTGTTGCCATCCCAGTTTTGGGGGGGGGCAA
Organism: Nannoperca australis; assembly: GCA_036023655.1. Classification (NCBI taxonomy): domain Eukaryota; kingdom Metazoa; phylum Chordata; class Actinopteri; order Centrarchiformes; family Percichthyidae; genus Nannoperca; species Nannoperca australis. Next base: position 6,462 of record JAVQJD010075543.1, read on the forward strand.
AAAAGATCAAAGTCGGCTGTCCTCAATTCTGCTGTAAGTGGATGGTTAAATGCTGGGGTTGCAGGGGAAAAGCCCCTCATTAAACTTAACCAAATCCCCTTTAAGACACAGCTGACATGTTACTCCAGAGGAACCAGGTAGACGTTTTTAACACTCGACTCTAGAAACAAGCACGACCGTCCGCAGGTTCATGCTGCGGCTGTTGACCGTGAACGAGGATCTGATTTTGGATGTATCAACCCTCATTTAGTCTTATTTTGTATTTATTTAGTGTCTTAGTTGAGGAGTTTTAGGTTTATAGCACTATTGAACAAAATATAAAATCATTAAAATAGTACTTTTGGTATTCACGGAAAAGTTTTTTTTGTACTACATGTATTTGGGAACAAGATATTCACATAATGAGGAATACAAACTGGATTAACTGTGTCACTGTACAGTTTTTAGGAGTTTGGAAGGACTTTAAGGGAAATATGAACTTGCCAGATAGTTTATTTAAATTTCTAATAAGCAGACCTGTTGAATCATACCTGGGCTGCCAACATAATGTCATTTTTACATCCAATTTTGAAAATAAACCAAAAGAGGACAAAATACTTATCCTCTCATGGTGGTTTTATTTTTACAACTAAAAAAAACAAATTTTATACCTAAATTGTGAAAACAGATCCAGCTGCATCCACATGTTAGACAGCCGGTTGAAACTGAATCAGAATACCTGGAGGTTAAAGATCTTAAGGGAGACCCATGTGTTGCTAAAGTTAGTACCCAATTAAAGTAGTTGTTTTTGAAAGTAGAATGATATATTATTGCATTTATTTGTCTTTTTCTACCTCACATTGAGGATAGTAGTACTTCAGACAGTATTTCTTCTGCCTCCTCAGTGAGCAGTAAATGTCAGGAGATACTACTGTTGCATTTTTTGTTGTTGTTTTAACACAAACTTTGTTTCCCTGCTGCTCTTTGCTGGTGTTTTGGGTTTTGGTCCCAGGCTTAAAGGATAATCCATCAGCCTGACTTTTTGGGGGGCAACGGTGAGCACCGAAGTGTACCCAGTGTTGTAGGCCTGTCCTAATTAGATAACTGTAACCCTCATATGAGCAGCAACACTCCTGGTGGTCCGGTACTGGGACACACTGGGCTCAGCTTTTCGACTGTGGAGAGCTGCGAGAACAAGCGAGAAAGGCCAAGCAAGGGGTGGGCTCTCAAATCCTTTTTTAAGCCTTTTGTTATTTATACAGTGATTTATATGCCATTAAATAATAATAACGTTATTTGTGGCACAAGTAGGCCTTTATCAGATAAAAAGGACATTTAAAACACTGAAAGGCAGTTTGATCTAATACAAATTCACTTTTTTGCTGTGCATGGGATATTTTGGGGAAATGTTTTGATGTAAATAAAATAAAAATGGCACATCTTCATTTGAACTTGTTTCAGGTTGTTCCTGACGTGTCCTCCATTTTGTCTACATTGCTCTTTGCTGCTCTGTTTTGACTGGTTGCAACCTGTTTGTCTGAAAACCTGCTGCTGCCACGCTGACACAAGAGTCTTTGCTATTTAGTAATTTCAGGTTAACTAGTCTGTGTGCAGGACAAGTGTAATCTGGGGCCTGATCATGTTGACGTAGTGGGTCTGCTGCTACACTGCACCATCTGTGTGAGACCTTAATAACTGGGCTGGTGATTTATTGCCTGTACTCAGCAGTGTCTTTTTGAGAGGAGTCCACACAAAAGCCAAGACCCTCACCCTCCCGCTGTTTTTAATAGTTCTTTAGGATGTGCAGGGAAAAGAGGGGAAAAAAACGAGCAGTGATGTGGGGGTTTCAGCCTTTAAGGAGGCAAAGTGAAAGAAGATTGAGTGCCTGAAATGAAAGTAGCTCACAGAATGTGAGGTTTTTAAGATGGTTGTCTACAAATTAAGCCAAGATTTACATCCATTTTAAGCTCGGTAATAACAAAGTTTCTCTAAAAGTTAGTGTGGCAATTAAAGAAAAGCTTTTACATCTTCCCATCACTTTGTATACCTATAGCTGCTATTTCCTGGCGATGTTGCTACTCGGTAAGTGTTCGGGGACTCCTCCTCTCCCATCCCCTCTGCAGAGTGATAAGGTGCTTCTGGAGAAAAGCCCGTCTTATCTCCACGCTGCCCTCTGAAGCAGTCGTGTTTTATGGGTTGTAGCTCTTTTGTTTCCTTGTCCGCTGCCTCTCCCTGATCACTCACACTCATTCCTCATGGAAGTTGTTTGAAGGACTAGAATAGCTTTGGGAAAGAACCCCCCCGCCCCCCTCCTCTCCTCTGTTCGCTCTTTATTGAATCCCGCCTCTGTATCATTTATCTCTGCACCCCCTCCTCCTCTTTTTCCTTAGTTTGAGGGGGCCATTAGGGGGCATCCTCTTTTCTCTCCCAGCTGGGTTTGTTGACACACAGTCAATCTACGGGTCCCTTTCACCTCTGCCACCCCTCTTTTTAACTCTCACCCCCCACCTCTCGGCTCTACCCTCCGCTTTCCCTGAACAGTAAAGCTGCCACAGCTGTGGACTGTATTAGCATAGCTGCTGAGGAGCAGAGGGGGGTTTCTAAATATATTGCAGCCATTACCTTTTGTTCAACAGTTGACAGTTTTAAAACATTTCAGCTTCCCTCTGTGCAAAGGGAGTGGAGAGAAAAGGATGCCACGATGATTTCAGTGTAACAGCTTTTTAAATATGGGACACAGAAGATGGAGAGAAAGGAGGGGAGAGCCAACGGATAGCAGATCACTGAAAACAAGTCATTATCTAATTGGTGCAGTTAGGGGGAAAAGAGAGAGAGAAAATAAACAAGCAGTCAAGCCCATATTTTCCGTTTTGCACAAATTAAAAATGAAGTATGGTTTTCATGTCTTACATTCAAATGTCATTTGGACAAATCTCGCTTTGAGCTGATGGCACAGAGGAAGGGGAACTCGTATTACAGCTCATAACCGTGATTGAGGTTTCATTTAGCCTGAATGATTGATGATGATTTTTTTATCTTGTCAGCAGGTGTTGGAATGAACAGGTCCAGGTCCAGCTGGGATAAAAACGCTCCCCAGCCTCCAGTCACCAGGATAACCCGCAGCTCCAGCTCCCAGGCCAGGCACACCGATCCAGCAGAGACCCAGGACTCTGGGCCGGGTCTGTATGGAAAACAACGAAAGAAGCAAACCGACTCTGCTTTGGCTCAGGACCTCAGTCAGATGAGTGTGAGTGGACAGGACGGTTTACCTTCAAGGTGAGGACACATTACAGTTATGTTTTTTAAACTTTATTTATTATTAATGATGAGGAAAAGGGAACATAACTCTCATTACAGCTCCCAGCAATCATAGAACATACATAAGAGCAGGAAGCTACACTGTGTTAACAAGATCTGTGATTAACAAACAGAAAATAACATTATAAGTAAGTACATGTATTTACACACATATACACACATATACATGCATATATATATATATATATATATATATATATATATATATATATAATAAAACTGGTTATTTTAAAAACTGTCCCAGATTTTAAAATAAACACATTTTTTTATGTGTGTAGTCAGGAGACACACAGTATGTTCAAGTATAACTGCCAGCTCGCTAGACGTGGTTTCTTGTCTGTGATCCAATTTTAAAAGACTCTCTGAAATCATTTTACTCATTCACTCCTCCCTATTCACTTCGATGAAGCACCTTCGAGAGGACTATATAGTGAGCACACTGGCAAAATGAAAAAAACATTTCTCTGCTCTGCTTTCTGAGAATTCCGCTTTTGCTCTCTGCATTGTGAGTCCTCTATATAGGGCATAATAGTTTTCACTGTACATTCAGACAGCACTACAAAATGGCAAACTCACTATGTAGTCAACTATGTAGTCAGTAGTGATTTCGGACACGGCCAAAGACTGTTTAGCCACGCTAGCAGCTCTGTGAGGTATTTGGTCTGAACCAAAGTGTTGGACACATTGACATATTGACCAGATGGTGGCACTAGATCAAAAGTCAGGGAACCACAAGAATCATTAGGATCCATCGTCTGGGGAACATTTTGTGCCAGTCTATCAAGTAGCACTTGAGTTGTTGCGCAGGAAAAATGATCAAATGGACCTGCTGGTGGCGCTGGAGGAAAAGTCAGTGGGCTTCATCTTCTGGAGAACCTGAATGTCCATCCAATAATTGTTGAGATATTTCAGTCCTGTGCAAAAATACAAAGGACAGGAAATGTTTCTTTCTGTCACTGACAATCAGCAATTACTATTTTATCTTTCTTTATATCGTTCTTAATATAATCCATAGTTTGCAATTATCTGTAAAAATCCTGTATGGGGAGATTACGTCTCTTGGTTTTTAACATGAACTATTTTTAATATAAAATTATTTTGTTGCAAGTAGTCATGTCGGGGATCAGGGTGTTTTCACGTGTCTTGTTTTGGCCTGCTCTCCAGTAAAGGACAGACGTCCAAAGGCAGCAGTGACCCTGTGCAGGCTGGATCTGGGCAGGACAGTCCATCATCCCGGGGCGGTCTAGCCTCTGTGGCTCGGCTGGTGAAGCTCGGCCGCTGTAAGAACGTAGTGGTGGTGGCCGGAGCAGGAATCAGCACAGCCAGCGGCATCCCAGACTTCAGGTTGGTGTCTGTGGATTTTGTTCTCTCTACAATGTCGTCATCTTCTTTCTCTTCACTATTATACTTTTCACTATTAGTCTTTTCATTCATTTGGTGTGTTTTGTTCAGTTCAACTCTAAACCTAAAGTGTAAACCTGTTTTAATGGATATAGAAATCCTCCAGCAACAGGTTGGCTATGCTTTCTTTGAGTGTTTCGAACGAGATATTAAACCCTTGGAAAACACTTCCTGTTAGCTGCTCTTTCATGAAAGTATCATCATAGTGCCCAATATGCGCATGTCAAAATGTCTGTACTTCCACATTTTCAGAACACCAGGAACAGGTCTTTACGCCAACTTGGAGAAGTACAACATCCCTTACCCAGAAGCTATTTTCAACATTGACTACTTCTCCAACGACCCGCAGCCTTTCTTCTCCCTGGCCAAGGCTTTGTATCCCGGCAGCCACCGACCCAACTACATACACTACTTCATCCGCATGCTTCACCACAAAGGCCTGCTGCTCCGAATGTACACCCAGAACATTGACGGACTGGAGAAAAGTGAGCGAGATCTTAAAGGGAACAAAAAAACTGCCAGAAACAGATCTTTAAACTAAACCTTGGGTGGGCTGAAAGTGCCTGAAGTTTTTACAAACATTCACAATAAAATCTAAATCCAAATCCGTACCTATCACATCAGTTTAGCATATTATTTTGTTATTTATTATCTTGTTTTACACTAAGTCTGACTTGTTCCAAAGCATCCTCAGAGTTTTTAGATAAACCTCCTACTTTCCATTTATTTTAACACTCAGAAAATCAACGTACAGAGACGTGAAATGTTTTGTCTCCCAGAATGCATGTCTTTGTTTGTCCGTCATGATATTTAATACCTTTCTTCACAGTGTGTGGCATCCCAGATGACAAACTTGTGGAGGCTCATGGCAGTTTTGCCACAGCTTCCTGTCACCTCTGCTACACTGCGTACCCTGCTGAGGAGGCTAAGGTACGTCCAACCACGTGGTCAAAAACCATTCAAATTCAAACAGTAAGTCGTTGCATTTGATGCGACAGTAATGCCTCCTTGTTTCACAGCATGCCATAATGAATGACAACGTCCCCATATGCACATTCTGTGCTGCAACAGTAAAACCTGATGTTGTGTTTTTTGGAGAGGACCTTCCTCAGAAGTATTTCCTTCACACTAAAGACTTCCCCAAAGCAGATCTGCTCATCATTATGGGCACGTCTTTACAGGTAAACATTTAAAATATCTGTATTCTGAACTTTTAAATGGGGTTTTAGTACATTTTGTGAGTTTTCACATTTAATTGTTTCAGATCGAGCCATTTGCCAGCCTGGTAAATACGGTGCGCTCCACCGTGCCACGTCTCCTCCTGAACCGACACACTGTGGGTCCCTTTGCGAAGGTCCCACTGCGGAGAGGAGACCACATGGAGCTGGGTGACCTGGAGGATACAGTACGTAGGTTTGCAGAAACACTTGGCTGGAGTGACGAGATTGAAGAGCTGATGAGGAGTCAGGAAACACTGGTGGGTTCCATCTTAAGCACTAGGCCTTTAAAGAACTTATGAAAGAGTCTGTTTGGGTTCTTTATTAAACAGATTGTACTTTTTTATTTTTATGAAAGGCAAAGACAAGGAACACAGCAGAAAAAGCTCTGCTGATATTATATATATTAACCCAAGTCAGTGGAGGTACTTATGGGATAGTACTCTGCAGGACTTAGTATTGCACTCCTTTAACATTGTCAGACTCACAATGAATAGTTTTATCAAAACTGATGCAGCAGAACCAGAGATATCGTTTTTCTTTTACTCCACACATTTTTCTACCTCGTCAAAATCTGGCACCTACAATACCCATAATGCAACTAAACAACAAGTGACATCACTTGAGGCAATTTATACGGTTTTGTGCAGCTCCCTCGGGAGCCACAAAATGCTTTTTATAAAACTTTCCCCGCATACAAAGAAGCACTCCCCCAACATACGTTAATTATCTCTGGGCTCTGTTCCAAAACACTTTTGCTAACTATGGTAATAATTTCCCTCTATGCAGAGCATCCCCACATTGATAAGCAGCCCTCCGTCAGTGAGCGGACAGACACCTTGCCAGAGCAGAGGATCTTCAGAGTTTCCAGGTAGGATGGAGACGTCCAGGCCAGGAGCTCAAAGAGCAGCCAGCAGCGGCAGCGAGGAGACGGACTCAGAGACGGACAGCAAGAGCTCTGCATCCTCCACCCTGAGCAACTGACACTGCACGTTTATATATAAAAAGAGGTTTGAGACGGTTTCTTCTGTCCTTGGTTCTCGACCGTTCTCCTGTTAACTACGCGTTACTGTTTATCTGGTTATTTTCAGCAAAATGGTTTTCGTTGTGTGCATTGGAGTGAAAGTGCATCATTGTACCTCTTCATGTGGCAGTCATGTTCATATGTAAATCAAATCAAATAGTTTATCAAGAACATTAAAGCACTTATTAGAGGGAGGTTCCACCCATCGTTTTTTCAGGTGTTTTATATGTTCCATGTCAGTAAACTTGTTAATGTTTTATATCAGCACAACACTGTATTTTAAACTATTTAATAAAAAGTATTCATTTCTTTTAGTAGTTCTTTTTTTAATAAGGTTTATGTGATATGATCCAAAAATGACAACTACTCTTATTCTCCAGTTTATTAACGTTGCAGTTGAAGCCTCACTACACAAAATGAAGTGTGGTGCTATTTACAGTGTGTAAAGAACAAAACTGTTCCCTTAACATATTCTTTCCAGGTGGAGAAGTGATCAACATGCAATTTGGATTTATCCCACTATGATTATGGAGGAAAATGAAGGCATTTATACAGGCGCACAAAAAACAAACTGATCTGCAGATGCACACAGACAAATTAAAGGGAAAACCCTGAAGAACTGAAACCTAACAAATGGCCACTGAATTGTTTTAAAGTATCAAAATCTTGTGAAACTTGTGCTCTGACTTTCAGGAGCACTGAAGTTGTTCTTGAGGCTTGTGGTGGCCTAAAACCTCACTAAGACACTTAATGTTGGTTTTCCCTTTAATTTGTAATTTATAAAATGTCTGATCTTAAAAAAAAAAAAGAAATTCAGGAAGGTGACTCAAAATGTTGAGTCAGGTCTTTTGTTCCCGTGTGAAGCCAACTCCACATTAAAAGATTAAATATTCTACTTATTAGTTATGCGAGTAGGCAGTAGTGGTGATTCACAGGCCAGGTAAAAAGTGTGCTCATGATAATTCTCTCTCTATATATATCCCTGTAATAATAATGACATGTTCTCTGGTTAAAGTAATATTCACGTTCTCTGGATTGTAATCAACATAATTATTATTATTTTACAACAAATGTATCAGTAATCCAAAGCAGGGTTTCAGTTCAGGGGCCAAATCTGCTTTCACATTAAATTAAATTGTACCAACACAAATAAATTGTGTTCAGTTTATATATATATGATAAACTATTAGATTTATATAAAATTAAGAAAATTTCAATCTAAACATTTTTTTCCAAAAAATCACATTACTGAGAACCGATTTAACATCATGCAGATTTGGCAAAAGCAACAAGGACTAGAAAACAATCATTGCAGTTCACACATTTCTATGTCAAGAAACCACAACAGGCAGAATCGATCTGTTTACCATCATCCATCATAGGAAAATGTTGCATCTTTCCATTTTAAAGTCTTCACTTTTGAATAAAAAGAAGCAGTCCACTAGTCCAAAACACCGTTCAGGGACAACCATTAGCCAACAAGCCCTGAATTCAGAAAGTTTCCTTGGCATCTAACTGGTGTGCAACATTCATGATAATTACACAACCAAATATAGACTCACTGTGCTGCAAGTCAAAACTATCCACACAGAGACCTGATTACTAAATGTACATCAATCGACTGGTCCATACTGGACCTAGGTTCACTGTCAACAGTTTACAATGACTTCATGTTTAAATGTGTGTATAATGTGACTTGAGTCATCTAGAAACACAGTGGACAAAATCATGTAGCTCAAAAAAAAAGTAAAAAAACAAAAGCACAGGTGAAGGAATGATTATTCAGACCCAATTACACTTTTAACAAACCATAACAACACATGATCCAGCAAAAATAAATTAAAAATATCTCTAACTTAGGGAGCAATAACAAAAATGATGACAGTGCAACAGTAACCATGGAGGCCTCCTATGCATTATGATGCCACAGCAGTCTGTCTGACACACATCAAGTCCACTTCCACTTTGGAGAAGGGCTCGCGGCTGTGACGGCCTCTAGAGTTTCCTGTGACATGTTGAACTGTGTCCCAGTTCAGGGCTGGATCATCAGAAGTTACATTTCTGGACTGAATAGGTCCTAACGGGCCGTTACAAGGTGTAAATACTGGAACCTGATTCACTACTTGCCAGTTGTGCCTCATTTGTTGCAGTAAAACATTAACTCGTAATGTTAACTCATCGCGAAACCTGTCCCATTTACCGATGTTTAAACTTTGTTGATCCTTTAAGGGTGATGTGGTGATATGAGTTGAAAAGTGGAGCCTAAATTCCACCGTTAGTTTGGGTTTGTGTGAAAGTAGATCCACACGTCATACTAATATCTGACAATTCATTTAAATTAAGAGAATGTGATTGATTGTGAGTTATCAGGACAGCACGTGGATCTTTTGACTGACTTCTGCTCTACACTTTCTGTGATCGTAGACTACCACATTTAGGGTGGATGTTCAAACCCCTCTGAAGGACCCACCTTCGTGGGCACCATCTTTCAAAAGAACCCAGCCCTTGAAACGAGACACAGCTTTAGATGTGTTGGGGCCCGGTGAGCTTAGCCTGGAAAATGTGGCCTAGATGGACAGTGCACTAGTCAGAGTCTGATCCTGAGTTGTCCTCAGGTGCATCACAGAGAGTTTCTTCAAGAGGTGCTAACGTCCCGTCGGGCCGGACCCCCATTGGCCGGATCACGTTCTGCCTGTGGACACAAAGAAATAAAATCAGAGGTTGAGGGATTAGATGGGAAGGTTGTCAAATTGCAAACCTATCAATACACATGCCTTCATGAATATTTTCAAAGTAAACAAAAACTTTGTGGACAAAACTCAACTCTGGACCCTTTGTGTCCACAGAGAAGAGAGGGCTTTCACTTGTACATCTTTACTCTCTTACATCCAGAACTCGAGGACCCTCACTCGACAACCCCCTTCCCCCTCTCATGGACACTCGCTCTGCCCTCCTCTCCTGTGGCAGTTTAATTACAGGATCAGCGCTCAGAGTAATCTCCTCAAAGCCACGGCTGGCCCTTCATCCTAATCCAATTATACCTGCACTGTGTCACCACTCCCTCCAAGATGATTTATCAGCGAATTATCCATCAAAGATTTTAAAAGGACCGATTTGCATCAAGTTGAAAGAGATTCAAATATAAATGGCCATGTAATTCCTACTGAATCCTGCAATTAAATTGAACTTATCCTGGGAAATCTACAGGTTACGTTTTTTTAAACGGAGACGCGTGATGTGATTAAATCTGAAAACAGCATCTTTTCAGCGATGAAAGCGGCAGAGAGAAACCCCCAGCACAAGTCAGCAGGTACAATGAGGACCAACAACACCAAACAAACAAAAACATGTAACATCATCTCTCCCAATTAGAGCAAAAATAAACAACAACAAAAAATCCCTCCACTCCTCCTCAGCAGTGACAGAAGACTGGGGGTCTAGCACATGTAAGGGACCGAATGTGCTAATTGGAGGACTAGTTAAGCAGTTGGGGGAGCACATTCTTGCAGGGCTCTGAACGATCTCCTTAGAGCCTGTACTGAGGAAGCACCTCTCCGTCATCATCACACCTCCTTCACTGAGGAGGAGAAAGAGGAAAGGAATCTTCCTCTTCTGGGCGCACGTGCCTCATTACAGCTCAACCCCCTCTTTGGCTCAACAATGACGAGGTCAGCTTTCTTATGTCTGCACATTTGTTCGCCCGTGTCTCTTTGGTCCTCGTCCACGTTCCACCCAAATTGCTTTGTCTAGCTGTGCCTCTGTCTCAGGTCCACTCCCTGTCTGGCCAGTGACTCGGGACGAGAATAATAAAGTCAGGACACACGTGTTATTAAAAACCTGAATGTGGCACATAAAGGAAACCGGGACCGACAAGCCGACTCTCTGAGCCAATTAGGTGATAATTAACGGAGCGGGGTAATGATGCTGCTGTGGCGTGCGGGCAGCTTCCATTTTACTCCAGCTGAATGCTGCGGCGGGCTGGAGGTCCAGGCCTAATTGAAGCTAACGGCAAGAGATTCTTCCTTTGATGAATCGGTTGGCAGGGAGCGAGCTCACTGTTACCTTTTGTACAGGCATCGCGCTTGACTAACGTTAGCCTCTGCTCGCTAACGAAAGGTCAACACAAATACAGCCGGGCTCTTTGCAGAGGAAACAATCAATGACACAAATCATTTGAGCAGGGGAAGCAACAGAAAATGTTAATCATCTTAGTTTTGCAAAAGAAACATAGTTTTTATTTGTCAACGCTTTCTGTGGCATCTTAAAACCTTTTTTTAAGTTTAACAATCTTTCTATAGAATTTTCCATTATACACAGATGGCAGACCACGTTAAATACAGTACCAAAAATCTCAGCAGATTTTAATGACATTTTGTGGAAAGTCGGGCCTTGCTCCATAAAAACAAACTTTAAAAAAGGCATTTACAGTATTTATAGTTTAGCATATTCACCTCGACAGCTTGTCAAACATATTGACAAGTTTCTGGGCTTCGTACTCCTTCTGCTCCTCTGTCATCTCTTCGATGGGGTTCGGCATCGGCTCCTCCACGTGACCGGTGATGGGGTTGATGCTGGAACAAGCAGACGAGCGAGCTTAATGTACAGCTGCAAACTCATTAACGAATTAATCAAGTTGACATCGGATCGCCAAAGCTATATTCTAAGCCCTGTGCAGAGCACTCACAAAGGTTTTGCAGATTTGTATTCTTCTGTGTCTGAGTTTTCATCTTCGGAGTACTCAGTCTCTCCTCTCCCTCCTGCAAGAAGACCTCGAGCCACCAGCAGTCCTGCTGCGTTTCCATATCCCGTGTACTTCAACAGGTTGTCCACTGCAAGACGACACCACAGAGGGTTGTGAAGGCACGTATAAACGCTCATGTGCGGAGATGAGCCGTGCTGTAGTTACAGTTGTGCAGCAGTCGTGTATCTGGCAGAGCACTAAGCCCACTCACCGCTTTCTTTGCAGAGAACAAACAGAAACTCTGCAGCCGTCTGCTTCACACCCATGTCAACATGTGTCATAAGGCGAACCAACTTGTTTCTGACAGCGGTGCCGATCTCTGGCCTGATTTTCACATCTTTCAGTGGGGGAAGTACCTAAAGATGAACAGATCGTTTTTTTGTTACAGATTTTCTAACCTAGTCACTGACTAATGAACACACACACACACAGGTAATTATAATATGGTTAGGATCCCGGTGAGACTTCAGTGGGGCAGACGCTCACCACCCGTGCAACATGTACCTGAGCTTTGATGTATATGCGGATCTCTCTGTGGTGTCTGGATCCTTCAGTCAAAAGGCTGAGTACCGGAGTCAAACCCTCTTTGTAGTTGGAGCCCTGCTTGGAGTGACACAGACCACAAACACTTCACAAGCTAACACAGCGGACGGGTTTTAATCAGTAGTGCACTCCTGAGGCATAAGAAGGATAATGAGGTAAAGGCGGGATGGGCAGGTGAGACACTGAATGGCATACAGTAAAGCTTTGTGTGAAGGTCCAGCACTACTTTCAAATCTCAAATAGATGCAACATGTCACAAGTGTGTACCATATGTTTGCATCTTAGTTTACATGTGAGCTCAAAATATTTCTGTTATGTCCTGTAGTGTCAATAACAACTGCAGTGAATGTACTCGCTTACACTGTAATGTATTTTTTTTTTTTAGGAGTTTAAATTTGATTTGTTCTCTCGGAGTTCACTGCAGAGGATGAACTTTACCTTGTCGATCCTTTTCTCCATGAAGTCTAGTAACACCTGGACGGCATCCATGTTTTTCCCACCATATTTCTCTTGTCCTCCCTGAACAGGCACATCCATTAGCTTGTCCAGGCAGGACACAGGCAGGTTATTCAGCAGGTTGATGGCATGGCTAGAGACAAAAAAAAAAAAAGAGTTTAATGACGTTGATCTTTACAAAGTTTTAGATATTTAACAGTCCAGTAATAAATAAATAAAATCATCAGTTTCTGAGATGGAACGGCCTGTGGGGTGGAAGAGGTCTGAGTCTAAATGAAGTTTAAGAAGTGGAGAAGATTATTTATAGATGCAAGATGTGGAACATTTTGCCTGAGACAAGTTCTTCCAAAGTCAAGGATGCCTCACGGCAAAGGACCAGTCACCTCTTGTTTTTAATCTAGATTTTAGAACAGCTGACTGGGAGCTGCCAGATGACCTCAGGGTGCAATGTGGCTCACGTGGGGTAAAAGGGGCTTTTAAGTGTCAAATCATTTTATTCCCAGCTGTCCCACATTTTTTAATCTACACAAATCTGTTGTCAAGACAGCAATATACAGGAACTAACTTCTAATTCACCACTTTGTAATGTGTCCTCTGGATACAATCCCCAGCTGGGTTTGGTAAGTAGAAAACGATCTCCTAAATCATAGACAGGTTCATCAAGGCTGCTTATAGTTGATATTTGAGTTTACGTCTTCTGGTTCGAGTTATGTGCACTGATTTTAAGGTTGGTTATGACTTTTTAGCACTCGAAAACTGCTTAAATTTGAAAATATTTCTTGTAAATAAGATTGGCCAACCTTTTGTTTAACGCAACACATGAATGTAATTTAGCCGTTTTACATATAAAAACAACTCTATCCCTTCACACTCCCCTATTCCATTTAGACCAGTTTAGTCACACACTCCCATGACCAGGTCAGCCACCGAATTGACAGGTCAAGAGAAGCAGTCACTTATACATGATGCAGTTTCAATTTCAGTCTATGGCCACAGATTCTTGGCATTCCTGCATTAAATTACCATGAGAAGAAGAAGATGCTGCAGTATTACGACAGCTAAGAGCGTTCAGAAGATGAAACACCCAACACGGTTCCAAAGAAACATCTATGTTTGGCCTGTTTTTCCCACGACACAGCCACTTCATTTCTCTCCCTCACAGCTGGCTGCTGCTTCTCCAGAGGGACGCTCACATGCAAATTACAGCAGGCGGTTTTCCACAGAGCACATGGATACAAGTAAGTTTGCTGAGTGGTGGAAGCACTTTGTCAATCTGTGTGCATTTCTATGCAAATCAGTTTCAAATGAAGTTCGGCCAATCTCTTGGCTCAACAGCAGCATTCGAGTAAAACACACAATCACCAAATCCAGAGGTGAGGAATCACACATCTACACAGTGTAAACCAGGAGACGCAGACACATCATTGGTCATGTTTGTTTTGTGTCCTTGTGCAGCATGCCTTCATGCAACGTTCACGGTGCAGCTTATTAACAGAGATTAAAACATTGAGAGAAGTGAGGAACAGACTTCCCACCTGTGTGCTTCCTCTGTTTTCTCCTCCGTCTCGGTCTTCAGCATCAACAGGTGACGCAGGATGGCAGAGATGAGTCGGAACTGGTGGTCATCCTCCTGTCAGATCAAGGGTGTACAGAAACATGAATTCCAAGTTTTATGGTTCAGAGGTAAAGCAAAACAATAAGGTAAAAAATATGAGCAGCTATCTGGAAGCAAAGCTTAACTGCAAAAATAGCGGCCTTAAAATGTTATGAGGCATCGCAGACTAAAGTCTAAAGAGCAAAGAGACTGCGAGATCACAGATCAAGCTTTTTTCTAGATTCCAAAAAAAGGAGAGGGAAGAGGAAGTTTGGATTTCTACTGCATCAAAGACGAGAGCGGGGTCAAACTTTAGCGTAAGAACTAAATTTGGTGTCACTAAAACTTACAGTGTGTTAGATGACATGTGTCCCCTTCAGTCCACAAAGCATGAAAGGTTTGAAATACTTAGACTTTTCCCAAATCAGTTATAGCTACAAACTATTATGATTATGACCACATCATGAACGACATCAATCCCAACCAAACATCATATATACTATGCTGTATTGGATATTGGTGACAGTGACTGGTCTGATTACACAACTTCA